>KZ345107.1:247687-260758 GCA_002352805.1 Teladorsagia circumcincta
TTCTGACAAGTGATGTTGAGGGTGGAAGGAGAACATATTTGTTGGGTGACAAGAGTGACAACGGCTGACCATAACAATATGCGTAAAGACATAAAGGCCATTCAAGATTCAGATATTAGATTCAGACACCGCTCGACCGCTACAGTCCTAAAGTTCCTAAGAATGTATGTTGGATCTTTGAAATTATACAACATCAATACTGGGTATTTCTACAGCAACATCATCAGCAGCTATTATGCGACCGCTAAATTGTCCTGACACTCGATGCATGGCTGTTGTTTACATGCTCCTTAACTCCGCAGCCCACCGCGCGTATCAGGTACGAGCTTCAGCACAAATGAACCCAATCTATGGAAGTCGGCTAAGGCATTTTACGAGGAAACGTATAGCATACTGACATCGTGCGAATAGTGAACCACATTCCCAAAAATTTTCCAAGAAAAGGCATTAATCCTCTTCTGCCTGACATCGATGGCACGTCCTCGTAGGGCCCGCGTTTGTTGTCAGATGTCGCCACTTTCTTTCGTTCAACCTATACCGTGGCATTGACTTGGGTGTGCTACATTCTTTCACCTTTTCTCTGGGGCACCTCAAAGTAGCATTTCCTTGAAGTCTATTGATTTTTCAAATACATATCCTGTTGACATTTCAGTACATGTTTACACGATTCCAAATGCTGCTATTAACCTCCAGCGACAAGGAGCGCTTTGCATACTCACTGTGATATCCTCATTTTAAAACAAGTTTCGGAGAGCCCGACTTACAAACTCAATCAGGTGGATCGAACATGTCTCTCATGGTTTTTCCCTGCACTCTTCCACTCTTTCTAGTATCTTAATAGTTGATGACGTCATGTAATTTCTAAGACAATGCTACGGCGTCCGCGGGAGCAGACTCGCGCTGACAAAGCCCGGCGAGTGTGAAATGTTTTCCGAGGTTTCCTATGCAAAGACGGCATCGGGGCAGCTAGGCTGGTCCAGTAGTCCCGCAACGTATGTAAGACTGGCGTTGCGACATTGAATGTTGGCACATTAGCGGGCCGCAGAAGTTAGCAGAAGCTCTAGAGCGCCGAAAAATTGATTTCTGTGTCGTGCAGGAAACGAGGTGATCCTGCTGCAGATCAAAAGATATTGGTCGCGGCTTGAAGCTCGAGCCGTTCTTTGCGGCGGCAATAGAATAACTGAAGAAGTTGGAATAACTGTTTCTGATCGCTTCCGTGACTCGATTGTAAGCGTTGATTGCTTCATTGATCGCTTAATGAAGATTGTTGTCGTTTTCGAATACGAGCAATACCATTTCTTCGCTATTCGAGCGAGCCAAATGCAATTTCTGGATGCTGCTGAATGAAAAGACAGCAAATGTACCATTACAAGAGACTGTAATTGTCGCAGGTGACCTTTATGGTCACGTATGCGGTGCGAAAGACGCTTACTACTCTCATGGCTGGTTTGGATATGGGTGACGTGACATCGATGGGTTTCCTCCAAGAGGCCCACCGCGCGGCCAAGAGACGCAGACGCCGCAAAGGACGAGTCGCAGCGCGTGCTGTGCGATGTGAGACATAGTATGGTGCACACTATTTAACCTGACGTCTAACCGCTATCGTCCTTCGCCGCGTCCGCGTCTCTTCATTCGCCGCAATGGGCCTCTTGGGGGACACCCGATATCGATAGCATACCGATTCTTGAGTGCGCAAACTCTTACGATCTCACCATCGTGAATACCAATTTCCAAAAACGCGACTCGCACCTAATCGCATTCTACGGCTGCTTAATCAGAACTCAAATTGAATTCGTCCTCAACATTTAGCGCGATCGAGGCTTGAGAAGATGCGAATGTGCTGTTCGGAACGGTCGGCACGCGACATCGACCGCTGATTTGCACGCTGAAGATCGTTACTCCGAAAATCGAACAAATCGAGCGGTGTGGACCAGCGATAATCAAGTGATGGCGATTGAAGAAAGAGGCGGCCGTGATATCGTTACATCCGGTTGTTGGCGGTCACGACTGTTGAATAAACCTGGAAAGGTGCTGTCACACCTTCTCCCTTCCCGCCCGTTCCGAACTCAGCATAACGAAACCCGGGCGGCGGAAGTTTGATAAGCAAGCGTGGCTGTGGACGGACGATGTCAAAAGAAAAGCGCGTGACAAGAAAAGAAGGCTATACAACGTATTCCTTGGCGATAAGACAGTTGACAACTGGCGGAGGTATCAGACAGCTAAGAGTGGCCGTCGCTGCCTAAAAAGCTGTCCATTTTGCTGATGTCAGCGAGAAAGTCCAAACGCACGATGGTGAACGGTATCTTCATCGTCTCACCAAAGCCCAACATCGATAGTAGATCGAAAAAATTTTCGGTATCAATGTTGAAAATGGCCACATTCTGATGAACCTCAAGAAAGCGGTTGAGCGTTGGCACGACTACATTTGAAGAAGATGAAGCCGGGAAAGGCAACAGGCCCCGATGATTTGGCGGCCGACATGTGGAAGTTGAAGTGCTGGTGTCCTGCTGAATGGTTGACCGTATTCGCGATACCGAAAGACATCGCGAAAAGAGAAAAGCCTCGAACCTTGTCTTCCTGGACTTTGAGAAGGCTTTCGACCGCGTTCCTTGAGAAGTTTCATGGTACGCATTAGAGAGCAGAGCACGACGTTCCCGAAGAGCTCTTTGAGTGAGTGCGAATACTTTACTTGAGCCCAAAGAGTCGAGTGGAAACGACAGCAGATACTTCGATGGACTTTCCCATCTCTGTCGGGGTACAACGAGGTTCTGCGCTTCCCTCACTCTTATTCATTGCCGTCATGGGATTCGTCCATGGAACGGGCTTCCGAAGATCACGCCATTCCGCGAGATCCTTAGAAGCCCGTCCCGTAGACACATCTGTACGCTGATGGGAGATGTTCGGACTCAGAATGAATGTCAAGAAGACCGATTACTTGGCAACCAAATCGAATGAGGTCGTTTCTCATAAGATCAACGGAACTAAGCTCACACACACGACAACCTTTAAGTATCTCGGATCTGATCAGTATCCATTTAATTCGCCTACCATTTGCTCTACAAAATTTTTTGGGAATCTCAACACATACCACTCCAGCATTCCTCTTCTAGTCGCATCAGCTTCCATTGATTACTATTCCTGAGTTGAGGCTGCTGAATAGTCAGTATACGCCAACGTGGATGTGAAAAGAATAACGGTTTCATACGGTTTTGTACGTGGTGCCTAACATGCAAATTTTACGCTGGTGACGAGCCATGTTTCGTTGTCATTACACCGTTTTTTGAATTTTTTTGATGTGATTAGTGTAGTGTGTGAACGTATTTTGCGCTAAGGTATGTTTATATGATATGTACATCGACTGATGCTTTTATTTTTAGGTAGTCCATCGCATTGTGCAGGAGAAGGTGTAGTAGATATGGATGTGAGCTATGGTTTGAAAAAGAATTTCTTCCGTCCTACTTCCATCTGGTTGATGATTATCTGATTTAGGACTTCTCTCCCACTATTGCCATTAAACAGGCACGTCCCGCATAAATATATGTACAGGGGGGGGGGGCAGAAAAAAAAAGACATTCTGCCTATGTCGGACTTCGGCCCTTCTTTCTTCGCAAAGGTTGCCGTCGTTGACAGAACTTTCTCACCAAAGTATTCCCTAAATCTCCCTCTATAAGTGGACGAAGAACCTTTCTCACTACTCCCACAGTCTTCAGAATATGACGTCATCGGTCAGCATCGTCTAGTTCAAGGAGGCATACAGTAACTGCTTCAAGCGAGAGATTACGATGAGATTGGTCGGATTTACAGTAAAAGTAGGGATGCTCACTAATGCGTCTGTAGCGAAAAAAGCGAAAAAATCCGTCTAGGACACACAAAATAAGGCTTGTTTCCCTGCCCGTCGACCATCGACCTAGCAACCTAGTGAGGAGTCGTTTGCACGTGTTAACCTGATAGCCATCGCAATGCCAGCAAACACCATGCTTCGTGATAACACTTTCCACACAAAAGTTATATGATACCACCGCTCGAAGTGACATCTCCTTTCAAAATGATAATCGAACGTTGCTGCTGCTGGCAACTACTGATAGGCGGAGCTCAGGTGGAGGCGGAGCTCAGGGAGGATTTACAAGCTCTGCAACTAATGCAACTTGGGCCACGAAAAGATCACATATCGCATCCTCTGGCTCCGGACCACTGCTTCCACTATTGCATTTACTTCCATGCCGCATCCACCCTTTATCGTAATCTCTCGCTTTCAGCCTGAAGCTCTTACATCATTTCTTGAACCGATTCAATGTGGAATAGCTTCCTAGGGACATAAACTTTAACCATGCAAACCCCTTCGGAACCCGCCCTCCTGATCCCGTCGTAACGATATACGATCCGTCAAGGACCCCATTGAGCTCGGCCAGTGCACCAGGTTTCCGGGTCAAATTTTCCTGATGCCGTCCACGTAGTTGGCCACTATGAAGAATTTCTTATAAAATAAAATGTGTTTTTTGATTCCAAGTTGGGAGTATTCGGTTTGGATTAAGCAAAGTGTGATTGAATTCATTTTAGTACGGAGACAAATGTCTTTTTTTATTGCCCCCTGTATGTCCTGTACATTTTGTATTTTTATGGATGAATCATTTATCGTCGAGAAGTGCGCCTTTGTTGTTCAGTGCCAGCAACCTCAGCTTTCTATTGCCATTTGTGCAGTTTGTATGCGTTTCTATTCGAACCACTTACGGGAATCAATTTCCGATTACGTACTTGTAGATATGATAGGAAAGAATAGCCGTGTGATGTGTTAGAATATCCTACTATATATAAACGGGTAAGTGTGTCTGTTGGTGTGTCTGTCTGTGTGTGTGTGTGTGTGTTTGACCGGAAATTCATAGCTTGGGAGCCAGCAGTCGCCGGGAGTTGATTTCAGGATATGATATAGGGGGTGGGACAAGAACATATTTGGTGGGGGAGAAAAAGTGATATCACCTGATAATAGCTGATAAGAGGCGCCAAAACGCGAATTTCGCGAAATTCACAGCGGGTGTCCTAGCAATCGCCAGGGGCTGAATTCAAGATATGATATAGGGGGTGGGACGGGAACATATTTGGTGGGGGACAAAAAGTGATATCACCTGATAAGAGCTGATAAGAGGCGCCAAAACGCGAATTTCGCGAAATTCGCAGCGGGTGTCCCAGCAGCGGTGAGACGTTGGTTCTGACAAGTGATGTTGAGGGTGGAACGGGAACATATTTGTTGGGTGACAAAAGTGATAACGGCTGATAATAACAATATGCGTAAGGACATAAAGGGCATTCAAGATTCAGATATTAGGTTACGCATTTTTGGATATCACTTCATTTGCGATGCTATCATAAGCATCGAGCACCACTCGACCGCTACACTCCTAAAGTTCCTAAGAATGTATGATGGATCTTCGAAATTTTACCAAATCAATACTGGGTATTTCTACAGCAACATCGTCAGCAGCGATTATGCGACCGCTAAATTGTCCTGACACTCAATGCATGGCTGTTGTTTTCATGCTCTTTAACTCCGCAGTCTACCGCGCGTATCAGATACGAGCTTTAGCACAAATGAACGCAATCTATGGAAGTCAGCTAAGGCATTACGAGGAAACGTATTGCATAGCGGTGAGACGTAACGCTCTTTCATCAGCTGAATTTCGCTTACGCCTTCCTCATGATGGCGTGCGGTGCCAAGCTGGTAGAATATGCCGCAGATCACCTACCTGTTGAGCTTGGTTGCGAGCAAGTTTATTCACTTATGTGTTCCACACCTCAATGTGTCATTTGCTATTGCTATTTGTCGGTTTACATTTATAAGTCGAAGAAGCCCTTCGGTGTCTCTATTGATGGGAAGGCTGAGTCCTTCGAAAAGAAGGTGAGTGACGCTTATTTGGTCTACAGAAGTGGCCTATTAATGTGATTGTTTACTCCTTCAGTTTACTGAGTAGCAACGTCCCAGAGTGTTGACCACGGAGAAAGATACAGTTCCGGCTTCATGCGTGCTTCTGATCAGTTCTAGAATTGTTTTATTCAGCGAATATTCTACTTTCGGGTTTTCTCTAGCTCCATAGCCTTACTCGTATACCATTAGTTAGTGACCGAGTTATTTGAAACTTTTTACCTTACTTGCTAATAGCAGTGAGAGACTTTTTTTAGTGATTCCTTGTTACCTTCTATGCTTCCTACGGTACGACGACATAGACTCTAAATTTTGCTTATTATTGACGTTCTCTCTGATTAGGTGAACATGCACATACTTTTTTTATTTTGCATGAAATTAACTTCCACTTCGCACTTTCGACGCATGAATTCACCACTAGAGTTGCCCTTCAACGTATGTCATAAAAGAAATATAATATATATGTTGTGGCCATTAACAGCGTTAGCCATTGGAACTATTGTAGCCATGTTACTAAGAGAGGCCGTGTGCGCCCAAATGAGGCTTCTTCACTTTGCTCGTCGCCTGGAAGTCCCCCTATCATCAAATCGAACTTGCCAACCCCAATGAATTATGAAAAAAAACGATGACTGCCATTTTTATTGATTGTCACTGAACAGTCGTTGGTAAACAATTGAACTGAATACACATCTGTCATCGTTGTGCACAATAAGCACACAGATTAATCAGTATTAGGAAGCGCCTTTTTTTTGGGCCCCATTCTGCAATTTCTTGCGCCTGTTATTTTGCGGACGACTTCTTTCACAGCTGCAGTTGAAGAACCCTAACGGGGCTAGGCTTAGCCCACATTTTAGCAGTACCTGAATGAATGTTATTTGGCTCCATAGAAATCGTGAATTACCGGATGGACTTTCTTTTCGATGCTGCTATGGATAAACGGCTGTGCATGTACACCTTGTCGACTGGTTGAATCGAAATCTCTCCTAGATTGAAATGTCTTCCTTCATTCCATTGACAGTCTACTTGAAATATGCCTTCGCAGTTACATATCGTGCCATATGACGGCAGTAGCGATTGATCACAACTGCCGTCACGTAAGGGCGACTCATCTTTTCAGCGGATTTATTCATCTTTCTTAAGATGCTACACCGCCTCCAAAAATCTCGTTCGTCCATTTCGACATCGGCAGTTGGGAACTAGAAAAACTCAGATTCTACATGACTTTTTAGAAGTTACGATCCTACCTTCTCATGATGAACTAGTTAGCCTCAGTCTGAAGGTCGGTTCATGCAAAAGACACAAGAGTGGGAAAAGAAAGGAGCGTCGACCCTTGAGCACTGACGCGATAACATTGGAAGTGAAGATGCACTTCTGCAGCTTTGAGCCCTTATATGATTGTATCACCTGCGGGACGTTTTCGCTGCGTTGTGATGCGCAGCACCTATTTGTTGAATTATTCCAAAGGTTTTTGAAGGAACTGCGAAGACATAATCGCTATAAGTATTTGAGAAATTTTCGATAAATACGGTAGCACGAATGCATTGACGGGACAGGAATTACTGTCAAGGTAGATGCTCTGTGATATAAATGAGAAGGAAGGAGTGGAAGTCCTTTTACTGTGCGTCACCATTTCCTACTCGTAGATCGGAATCTTTGCCGCGTAAGAACATGCGCAGTACAGGTTTGTATACTTTACGATTCCACGCTTTGGAGAGGTAATGCACAGCCTTGGACATTCGCATGTGGAAACACTTGGAAACACTGTCTAAACAGCACTTATCGCAGCTTCCTCGAAATGTTGTTGTGTAGAACAATGTTGTTCCGGTCCAGCGAGTTGTTGTTCCGTTTTCAACACAGCTGGAACTACAGAATGTCGCAATTTGAATAACATCAGTAGGACGCCTATCATCTCCGAGCTTCTTCCAGGTTACAGCATATGTTCTCGTCGTCTTCTTGTCTGTCAATGCGAACAATATGCTGCTACCTGAATCGCATGAATAAATGTGTTCCCTAGGCGCTGCTGTGTAATTACAGTATCTCCCTATTGCGTACTCCAAGGATAGTATAGTATTGACCGTTGTTCACTTTTCTATCGGAGAAAACACTGTACATCCCATCCCCCACCAGAAAGTTTATGAATACCATCTGCATGTCTGCGCATCACGGATCACCGACTGTGAAACGAAATAATCGAAGACCTGCCTCTTTGAGGTACTCCGAGAAATACATGTATGTGCATTCCTGGATCCTGCAACTGCAGAAAACGGGGTGAGGGATAGGCTGTCGGTCATGGTGATACATAGATCGCGCGCAAATGTTTGTTCCTGAGAAGGATTGACTTATGCAGAACTTCAAGTCATACGCAAATGTTAGCTCCGTTCCGTCTACCTGGAAAATGAACGACTACACTTCTTGTAGTCATGTAGATGCATTAAAATTTCTCCTCGTTCGTCTCCGCATAGAAATTACTGTTTCAGAACACGAAGCATTTCATGCGATCTGACACTCACTCGGGTTTTCGTCACGTTTCACCTTCATTAGCAGATCCAGATGTTCCGCATATGGAGTCGTCTCCGAGTCTGAGTTTTCATTCCGCTATTTTTGGTCATCCTGCGAACTTCCAATCGAGTTCAGGAATTCTATCGTGGTAAGAAACAAAAGCGAATTACTTCATACAGCTTCCATTTACTTTTTCTCCTTCCATGGAGTTGGCATATGTGAGCTGTGAGCAGGAATCTTTTTCAAACTCCATGATTTCGATCACCTATACATAGTGTATTAAAGTCTACGTATTGCGTTTCCCTTACATGCGGTCTCTAAGACCAACCTAGACCATTATAATTCTCTTATTCTTTGTAACACCCATGGCATTTGCAATAATTTGCGGTTTGGTGCTTTTCGCATAGTAAGAGGGAGCAAAGGCTTGCATGGGAATGGGAGAAATTAGCACTGGATGTTCGCCAGATATACTAACCCCCGGAACTCAAAAAAAAACGGCGACTTGAATTGCATGCTTAATGAGCGACCATAAGTAGTATAAAGAAATCGCATTGCTACAAGTAAATTTGAATCAAACACATTGCAAAATGATGCTAAGAATATGGTGGAAAACAAAAGGCTAAAAAATTGCATTTGTAGAGTACATCCATTCTTGAAGCAGCAGCCTCAGGACGAATTCGAGGCGGTCGGTTACATAGTTATAGGTAGGAAGTTGACTGATGATGAAGAAAAAGGGGAAGAAAAGGCCGACGAGGCCTCAAAATGGGGGCTCCCCCTCCTTGGCTCAGAAATGAAGAGATGGATGGGGTGGACGAGCTGTCTGAACTGCCCGCTCCCCAATTGCGATTGCTGACAAGTAGCCGCAGTGCCTTGCTATTTGCCTGCAACTACCATTGGGGCGCAATGCGTCGTCACGTGACTGCGAGCAACGCGAGCAAAACCACACCGCTTCCCCGCTTCCGCAAGGCCAAGTAACCGCAAGGCAAAACGTAAGTTGGAAGTTAAAGGATCGACCCAAAATAGGCCGGTGTCCCGAAACGATTACGCAAATACCTGCTCATCCAATCTCGCACTCTACACGACGGCAAAGGGGTGGTACGTACAGTGTCCGTACGCACTTCCTCCGTCGCCAGTGATTCTCCCCGTTTTGGCGGCATTTGAAAGCGAGTTTTCTGTTCAATTTCTATTCGTGTATGCTTGGCTAGGGGTAGCGCTTCATCTCACACCATTAGCATCAAACTTTTAAAACCCTCTTGAGACTGCTGCTTTAACACGTTGACATCAGCGCAGGACACATACGTACCGCAAATTGCAGGTCATGACGGACAGCGCGGGATGTGTCGTGCACCCACTACAATGATTTTTTTCCGCGCACGCACGATTCATCTTAGGTTTTTTTTTAAATTTAATCTTTGAGAAAACCTTAGCATAGCTACAAACATATTTGCCCACAGGATGGTCAAGTAGGTTTGAACTTTCAGCTTTTTCAGAACTTCTGATTCATACAAAATCTTCAGGTAAGGCTATTTTTCATTTCACTTCTAATGAAGGTGAAGAATAAAAGAGTAGTAGAGTAAAAGTAGAACCTAATAAATGACAAGGTATGTGTTTTGATTGAAGCAATTTAGGCAAAATTGCTTTTGGAGTCGATTGCAGCTGAGTTCAACAAGTTGTTTTTTCATTTTTAGTTCACGTTTTCCGATGGAATTTCCACTAGTATACTACTGTGTAGCATTTAAGCTCTGGAAATTACTGGTTTACTTTTATATTCATCATGTTTTTTATTACCACCTAAAAATCTTTTTAATTACGTAAGGCGGCCACGCTCGCAAAACGGCGCCGGTCCCATGCGGCCAGGAAAGCCAAAACGCGCGTTGTTGTCAACGTGTTAATTGGAATATGTTGAATGACTTCCTTGACACGTTGACGATCGTGTGGTGTTATGTCATACCTCATTTTCATGTGAAGCAGACTACTTTTCCTTAGCTTTTTTGGCATTTGCTTGTGTTCTACAACGGTCCATGTACATTACTGGATCCAAAAAACAATTTTTTCGTTATCGATGATGATTCGCTGAAAGATTAACGCCCATTGATGACAGAATACAAAAAGTGTTGAGGCAGTGTGCGCTCAACGGCGGTCGTCAACGTGTTAGAACACCTTATAGTTGCGGTCTAGCCTGGCCAGAAAGTTTTAAGAACCTCTAACGCAATCGTCCTTTCCACTCATCCTGTTCCTACAAGCGCCGTCTCCTACTTCTACCGACTGCAAGAAGGATTGCTACTAATAAAGAAATAGCAGGCTTAAGTGATTGACTCCAACCGGTTTTTGCTGGGAACGCTCATAACTGAAGATTTCTCAGCCTTTTCAACAACTCATTGCACATTAGCAGCGGTGGTAGGCACTATCACAAAAAAGGCGCGGTGTGAATAGGCCCTAGCTCACGCATTTTCTAAACATCATTTGAAGAAAACAGTAGAGAACCTCTTAGACGAACTCATTAAAGGAGGATTCCGCGGAATGGACGAAGGTCGAGTTAGGGAGAAATTGCCTAGTGGGGAGACCGGCGAACATCCTGAGGGTGCGGACAGGCACGCAACCTCCGCACACCGTCTATCTAGTCACTCGCCACAGGTCTATACGCGGCGAGTGATTGGATAGCGGAGAGAGTGTTATGTTGAAGAGGGCACAGCGATGGGAGTCTCATCAATGCCGAGATCAAGGCGAAAGAAAGGGGTCCCATTTTTCGGGTTCTGAGCCGTTTTTCATGGTTCCGCTTCCTTTCTGGTACTACTCACCATCCCTACAGTAATTCGGAATGGGTTGAGTTTTCATCGTAAATTCTGCCTTTAAACGACGTAAACAGAAAACAACATTTTTACGCTCTTTGGCCGAAAGAGCAGAAATATTCGCGTACCTATCAGGATACCCAATGGAGTTGTCGAAGAGGGTTGTTATATCAGTCTCGCGTGCCACTGATCCGCGTCCATTATGATATCTCAGGAGTTCTTCGGCACGGCTTTACTATTTTCGACCTAAAATCCACACCACAAACTGAAGAAGCACACGATGTTGACCAGAGAAAAATTGGGAGCTTAAGAAGATTGAACCGCTTCAAAAAGGTTACAAAGACTACTAACGTTTTCAGTGTTCGCAGAGCTAAACTGTCGCTCGGATAAATATCCATGAATCAAAACTGCACGACTACTAGTTCCAGGGCTGCTACTTGGTAGATTCGATTCTTTCTTAACAAGTTCAAATTAGAATCCAGCCTATAGCAAGACACCGCTTTTCAAAAGTAAAAACATATTCAGTTACCTCTATGCTGCTCTGCATTAGCTTCACATCCCTCAGGTTTTCACTAAAAAGCTAAACCTGCTCATGTGAGTCGCCAGCTCTTCAGTGGGAGAGGACTCCTACGTAATCATCAACCAAATGGAAGTGGGAAGAAAAAATTCCTCGCCAAACCATAGCTCACATCCATATCCGTACACTGTCCCCTGCACAATGCGATCACTACCTAAAAATAACAACATCAGACGATGTATTTACACAACATACAGACAAGACCGAGTCGAACATAAGCTCTTGATACACAAATTACAACAAAAAAGTAAAAAAGAATCCCGCGCTATGACAACGAAACATGATTCGTCGCCGGCGGGAAATTTGAATGCTGGGCACGTTGTTGTTCAGATCGTTGTATGAACGGAACCATTATTCCTTCGACATGTTGCTGTCTATTGACTATTGAGCAGTTTCAACTCAGGAATAGTACTTGATAGAGGCTGATACGACTGGGAGAGGAATTCTGGGGTGGTTTGTTATGCGCTTTCCAAAAATTTTTGTAGGGCAAATGGTAGGCGAATTAAATGGATAGTGATCAGTCCCGAGATACCTAAAGGCGGACTCCACGGAAAGAACGACGTTAGAAGAAGGGAGACATTGTCTAGTGTGGAGACCGGCGAACCTCTTGAGGGTGCGGGCAGACACGCAATTGGTAGCGGAAGATTTGATTTCGGCGAGTTAGCATGGCTCAATCCTGGCGAGTCCAGCGATCTCCGCATGCCGTCTATCTAATCAATCGCCGCAGATCTACACGCAGCGAGTGATTAGATAGCACAGAGAGCGTTATGTTAAAGAGAGCACAACGATTGGAGTGGCATCAATGCCGAAATCGAGGGGGAAAGAAAGGGTCCCTATCTTAGTTCTAGATCGTTTTTCATGGTTTTTCCTTCTTCCTTATACCACTCATCATCCCTAACTTAACTTTATTTGGAATCGGTTGCTTCCCCATCGTAAATTCTGCCGTTAAAGGTCGTCGTGAGTTCGAGCTCAGTTCCGTTGATCTTATGAGAACCAAATTCGTTTGATTCGGTTGCCAAGTAATACTTTTTCTATTCTTGCCATTCAGTATACGTCCCCATCAGCGTACAGAAGTGTCCACGTAACGGGCTTCTGAAGATTTCGCGGAATGGTGATTTTCAGAAGCCCTTTCCGTGGACGAATTCCATGACGGCAATGAATAAGAGTGGGGGAACCTTGATGTTCTCCTACAGCTGTATCGATCCAGACAAAGACCCAAAAATAACAATGTCAGTCGATGTATTGGGTTGTCCCATAAGTCCTGTCCGAATTTTTTTACATTTGAATTTCTT
>KZ345107.1:282850-295611 GCA_002352805.1 Teladorsagia circumcincta
ACGGTTTTGTAGCCCACACATGGGGTCCTATAACATGGAGAAGACCGTTTTGAGAAAGCTTTCCACACCCTGAACGACCTCCCTTGTAAGCGACCGTGCGCCAGCGGTATCGTTGACTCCGTCACGTGAACATGTCACTTATTCCAATTCAAAACTCCAATTCAGACGATGAGAGAAGCTGCCACATGAACAACTGATCCTCTCACTACATGAAGAACTAAATCTATTAGGAAAGTCATGAATGGGATGGGCCCAATCCCACAGGTTTCAGAAAAATCAGCCTAGAGATCGCTCATGAATGTTTTCAAGTATTAGCGGCCATGCATTGAATTCCTAATAAGATTTACGCACCTAGAACCGCCTAACAAAAACACTTCTATGCTCGTAAAAAGCGTTAATCCCGCAGTTCACAAGTTCCATGTACCTAATTAAGAACCGATTCGAAAGCCGAGATAGATGGTTTAATCAAACCAGTGAAACGCCTCAACTAGTTTCCCTCAGGCAGCAGTCATCTACCCTTGTACATCTCCATTAAACGGGGATCTATGAACACTCAAACTCTACATATTGTGATTTCAACTCTCTTTATGCAGACAAACACATAAGGAGAAAACCACAAACAAATCAATAAAGGCGTATAACAAGGAACAAAGCAGCCAAACAAGTTAAAGTTCAATCCTTCTCAGGACTCGTTTCAGTTACCCTGAGTGACCTCAGCATTGACACCGAGTTCGCGAATGAGATAGAGGTGATTTGGCGCAAGAGATCGGCAGGGGTGTGCAGGTTAATGAGAGGCTCATAAGTGCGCATCTAAAAAGAAATGGCTCAGGCAAAAGAAAGAAAACCGTGTTGAATAACTAACCTTAAAACGATCCCAGGTCTTGACTCCTCTCCGCAAGGAGTCTGGCGAGTGGTGATACCCAGCACCTTTGTTGGAATAAGGAGAGAATCCTATAATTTTTTTCGTGAAAATTGTGGAAGAAGAAAACCCAAAACCAAAATTATCCTTCCATTTCTTTCTTTATGAACAGCTTACGTGCATCGAAGAATTGAAGAACAAGCAAAAAAAATCCTTCTATTTTATAAAGCGCTAACTTTGTGTGTCGGTTTGTATGTATGTCTGTATGTATGTATGTATGTATGTATGTATGTATGTATGTCTGTCCGTCCGCAAAATGAAAATGAAGTGATAAGGAAGCTCATAGAGTAAACAGGCCGATAACGCATCTGGATAGCTCGCAGGACTTGCGCGGTAAGTGTTTTGCAATGGCGTGATTGTGATATCAATTCAACGGATGTATAAACACCTACTTGAGTACACTCTCAGTCATTTCACATAATGCTGCAGTGGCAGCTGGAGGGTAGTGAAGAGAAAGAGGAGGAGGAGAGGGAAGATTGGGAGGAGAGAAAGAAAACCAATTCCTACTAGATCAAAGGTCCAGTTAAATACTGAGATGTCGTTCTATTGTCATGTCATGACTGTGATGCTCTTTATTACATAAAACATATTTCTGTGTATGGAGAAGTGGGGAGGAGGAGGATGGGGAGGAGAGAAGGGAAACCAATCTCCAACGTACCTAAGCTTCAGCTTAGCATTGAGATGTCGCTCTAACGCCAATTCATGACTGTAGGGATGCTCTCTACTATACAAGATACATTTTTCTGTGCATACGCTTCCCCTCTACGAGATTTTGGTGCCACAAAGGAAAGGAGTACAGCGGAAGGCGTAGCCAGAGAAGCGCTATCCCGGCGGTTGACGGGGGACCAATCTGGTAATGATATATACCGAATGCCAAAAATTGGATATCTTACCTTACATGGATTTGCACAGTGGCTGTTTTGAAAGAACTCAGCTTGGGCTCAAGTGTGCTGACGGCCACGCACTTTTTATATAACGGACTCTGGGCGCTAGCAAGTGTTAAGAAATCCATACTATTCTGGTAATAACGAATGATGATGAGTTATTAATATCAATCCTAATTTATTTTTTCACTTCGGGAAAAAAACTGAAGGCACCATACCCCCTTCAGGAAATGTAGGATTAAATGTGCTTCATTTTCAAACCTTCATCCGCTATTTTTAGTCCAATACTAGCATTTAGTACAAGCTTCTGAAGTTGGAGTAAGAATTGCATTACAAGAGGGTGTAATCATACTTCGCGACCTTGCACTTTGATAGCAGTTCGAGTGCGGAGTAGACCATGCGATCGTACGGTTGCAAAATTGGAAATCGCACGTTCGATACATGTACTACTTATTAACGAATGAAAGCCAGTTAACTTACTATACAAAACACCTCACAGTTTGCTATTGAGCCGAATGACCTAAGGTTCTGCAGACTCTCCTGTTTCATTGAAGTCATTCATGGATGCGCGTGATAGCGTGGAGAGCCGAACTGGTATATTCATCCCAACTCCGTGAACATCCACTACTTTCCTCGACTTCTGACTATTCAGCGGTGACTGGATTCATGCTGTCGGCCTTGGTGTAAAAATGGAGCATGCTCACTTATGAATAGTGAGCATCCAACATTTATCATTGATTACATTCACCATATTCAAAAATCCTAGGGTTCCGCAGTCTAATGGACTCTACTCTCCTTGGTATTGGATGAGAATAAAAAGATAATTATTCGCTAAGTACTCGCTTAAGCTGAATTGGTTATGTCGATACTATGTCTCGCCCCACCCCACATACCCATTGTAAATAGGAACTCTCCTGTGAACGCGGGTTGACTATCGGGGTTGGCGACTTGTGGCTTCTAAGACTCCTTGCCAGCCTTTATCAATTGTTATCACTTAAAGTCGCTCAACAGCAAGGTTTCCTTCCCACCCCACATAACAGTAGATAGTATGAACGGTCCTGTGTCAAGGCGAGCTACCTGACGTAATTGACGACTTTTGCGTTCTGACGCATCTTATCAGCTCTTATCAATTGCTATCACTTTAACTCATACAACAACAATGTCCCGGTATAACCTCACATAACACTTGTAAGTATGGACGGTCCAGTATCAGCACGAACGGCAGAACAAAATTGACGATTTTCGCTTGCTGGCCCTTCTTATCAGCTCTTATCAATTGTTATCATTTTTTTATGAACCTCCATCTCTGTTTGCGACCTTCTTTCTATAACATATGTATGCAAGAACGGACACACCGTCATTGCGGGGAGGGGCACTGAATTTCGAGTCAAACACTCACACACACTAACAGACACTCTTAGCCGATGATATATAGTAGGATTACAATCTATCACAACATTCGATCTCCTCCTGCCGTCGGGAGTACGGGTCTTATCGCTAGTCGTAGGTCACCGTGGTGGACCGCACAGTGTGATGAGTTGACCTTTCTCCAAGTCTGCAGAAAAAGGCTGCAGCTCATTCATGTGGTTGCATTGTTTGTTGAAGGAATCCTTCACTTCTATTTGGAGAGAAATTCGTTACTTCTCCGGAAAAAGGGATAAGCTCTCGAAGAAAAGTGATAGTGAAAATTATGCTCTGGAACACCCGTCAGCAAGATGCTGCTGTTGTGTATTTTTGTAAGTTACCTCCTGGTGAGCGACCATAATTAAAATTCCAGCACGGGTCATGATAGGAATTGGCTGCTGCATGCGGAGTAATCCGTCCTATTTCACTCACCTCCCTAAGACATTGAGCTGACACTGTCGACCTTCGACAAATGTACCTTTGCCTTTGTTTTTGCACATTTTCTGAGCACGCTTCTCATGTGATCCCTTTTCCCAGCCCTTGCTACCTCTGCAACCTTCACAATTGTTGCATCTGCTGTGCTTCTCTGCTTCGGCTGAGCGATGGCCTTTGTGTAGCCTAAGTCCGTGAATAGTGATTGTCCGACTATATTCCATATGGTCTAGAAATCTATCAAACTTCGGTCACTTCCTTGAAGGTGAACTCCGGGGAAAAAATGGTGCGTAAGAGCCAGTAATGAAGCTGGAGGTGGAAATGGTCTGGAAAAGAAAAGAAAACAAAAGAAACCTCCGATAATCTTCCGAATAGGGATCCTTTGTTTTAGCTGCATCGCACCTTCTGATGGAAAAGGGGCGGAGGGTGGACGAGCTTCAAGAATCAAACTATACTTGCTCAAGTGCGTTTGCAACCGCTGCCGCAACTGCGCCCATGCTTTTTTCGCAGCGTCGCGTGGCAGCCGACAGGAGAAGGCTGGGCTCGTGGACGAAGGCGTGGATTGCTGCTCGAGTTTGTATCTAGCGCCCTTGTTGCGTACTTTCAAGCCGCAGAAAGGGTGCGACATCATTGCGCGTCCGCCTGTCTACTGCGATCTGGGACAGGGTGAAAATCGCGTCGAGGACGTGGTCGCAGAAGTACGACCCCCTCCCCTGAAATCGAAGTCTTGGCACGACCCCTCCTATTTTGATTCTCTTCCACGAACGGAGTGTAGTGGTAGTGTAGTGGTGAGTGCGTCTGTCACATGCGAGACCCGGGTTCAATTCCCGAACGAAGAGAGTTTTGGCAATCGTACAGAGTTGTCCATGCCAATGCGAATGTTTTAGTAGTTCATAGAAGAACATCACAACAGCCTGTATCGACCAACGGCCGACTCCGCGATAGTTGCTGCGCGGTTTGTCTCTGGGTCAGATTTGCTGATGCCCCTGTGAAACCACCGGAAAGTACACCCTCTATGGAGAGGTTCCATTACCCAGTTTTCGAACCTTTTGAATAGCACTCGGTCGGGTTAGATAGAGCTAGGCCAGCTACTGTAAAGCAGCACTGAAATTGCTCTGAAAGCCTTCCATGCAAAGAGATAAGGTCCCTCGAATTCCGTCGAGGTAGCGTCGAGGACGCGAAAATTTTTGTGCGAGTTTTTGGCACTCAAAAGGCAATATCTGTCTGATTTCTTGAGCACCCAAAAAAGTGAAGGCAATTTCGGAAAGCGGAAGGTTTGCGCTTTCTAACAGTGTATTTGGCTCCTTCCCAGGCCTCTTTTCTGAGGAGATATTTGCGTCGAGGTCGTATCGAGGTCGATCGCCTACCACTCAAAAAGGCGCCTCCTTCTTCACCGTTGCAGAATATTTCATAGGCAACACTCGAATTGTATCTATAGTACAACCTTCCAGCGTAGGCAATATGAAAAGGGACAACCGACATCTACCGCTTTCGTCTCATACGCCGTGCATCTGACCGATACTCAAAGCGGTACACTCGATTGAAAGGTGTTATATGATGATGACCGACTGACGGAATCTGTATTGTAGTACACATATCTCGTACCCCCTATAACCGAATAGCCGCTTCATTTGCTCAAAACTTTCCTTCACCATTGCCATTTTTGCGACAGCGTTCCTTCCAACAGAATCACTGTCAGCGAGGTATTAAGAGCGAGCAGAAAGAATTTTTTATATAAAGTTGTCTCGCACATCCTCGTTTTCTGCTGCGGTACACACTCTTCCCATTATTTGCACCACAATGCCACTGTTGCGCTCATTGCCGACTTTCACTGGTACGACCCCCATGACCCATCCTGACAAGTCACGACCCCCTTGTCGAGTATTTCCTCGACCGTTATTCACCCTGATCTGGGATAGAACAAGTGAATGTCCATTTCCCGAACTGTGCCTCCAAGCTGACACAAGTGTTGTTAGCAAGTCTCTTTTCATGGTTTTCTCGAGATTCGTTGTGACAGAACCTATGGGACAGCCGCAACGAAAACTACTTTTCTCCGGTCTCTCTATCAGCGCACGGTGGGGCGTGGTGCGGTATTTATGGGAAAACTCTTTAACAGTTATGACAGCTAGGGCCATAGTAGTGCTATCACGACCCCTTCCGCTCATCTTCAGTTTTGTGAGCGATTTGTGTGAAGCCCAAGACTCTCATTATCCCAACATCCATCACACCCTCTGGTATGAGAAGAACGTTCTGCGGACGAACTGGCAGTCCGTCATATCCCTGCGATACATGATTCGCTAAGTATGTCTGCGTGTGTGTGTGTGTAGGTCCGTCTGCCTGTCACGAAATTCATAGCTCGCGTCGCAGCAGTCGCCAGGGCTGATTTCAAGATATGATACAGGAGGTGGGACGGGAATATTTTTGGCGCCCTCCTCCTGTGTTCCCGTCCAGCCCCGTATACCATACGTCAGAAGCAAGCTTCGACTGTTACTGCAAAGGGAACAACGAAATCGGTGACAGTCACATTCCAGCCCTCCTTATCAGATCTTATCAGTAGTTATCACTCTGGATCACCCACCATCTTGTGTTCACATCCGATCCCTATATCATATGTCAAACCAGTGTCCCGCCGCAGCCGTGACATTTGTCATGAATTTCGTGACACACACGTGCAGAAAGATAGTGTTCTATACCGATACTGACATGCACACAGGCTGAGCATCACACCATAATGAGGATTCAGTGGAAGAATATAGATATGAAATCGATACGTGATTAGTCTACCAAATAGGCCAAGTAACAGAATTTTTATCAGAAACTCACTTCTAAAATGGCAACGATTAAAATCGTAGTAGTATACCAACAGAAAACCCGAACCCAAAAAGAATGAATCCTGACGTCTCCTCAATCGATCCTATATACCCATGTTTTCTACTGTCACGATTTAAGGTCGCGACAAAATTGGAGGTAATCGCAGTATGGCGCCCCTTATCAGTTCATATCAGCTGCTATCGCTTCCTCTCACCATCTTGGTCCACGTTTCACCCTACATAACATAAATGCAGATTACCAACATGTTGCCGTCAATGCAAGGGTCGTAATGAAACCGGTGCCTTTGACATTCAACTGCACGCTATCAGCTCTTACCACTTGCTATCACCTTTCCCGCTCCTTGCTTGTGTCTTAGTAACACATCACTTGCTAATGAGTGCGAACTCTCCACTGTCAGCGCAAACGACGTAACAGAATTAGTAACATCGGCATTACTACGCTCGCTATCGGCTCTAAGCTCTCAGTCTCAGTATTTACCGGTTTCACATAGTTACCACCAATATTTATGTCCAGCCCCCTACATCCTCTGAAAGTTTGAGCGCTCTGGTCCGGAAGTGAGTAAAGTTATGCATTTTCGGTCAGACACACACAAAAACGACCGCTTAGATCCTTCTATTTTATAAACCGCTAACTTGGTGTGTCGGTTTGTATGTATGTATGTATGTATGTATGTATGTATGTATGTATGTATGTATGTATGTATGTCTGTCTGTCCGTCCGCAAAATGAAGTGAGTGATAAGAAACTCATGGTAAACAGACCGCTAGCACAATCGGTTAGCTCGCAGGGCTTGAGCTCTCGATGTTTTGCTATGGCGTGATTGTGATATCACCCCAGCGGCTATATAACCACCTATTGGACAGATTGTCATTCATTCCACATGGTGCTGCCGTAGCAGCTGGAGGGTAGCGAAGGGGAAGAGGGGAGGAGATTGGTGAGGAGAGGAGGAAAAGCAATCCTAACACTTCCAAGAACAACCAAGTATTGGAATCCCGTTTTAACGTCATACCACGACATGATTATAACCTTTACTATATGAAACATCTTTTCTGTGTTAAGGCATCCTTTTTAAGAGATTTTGGTGTCATAAAAAGTAGCGTAGGAGGTAGCGCAAGAAATGGTGGTCCCGGCGGTTGACGGGGGACTAATCTGGTGATTATAAATAGTAGGAGCGTTCACAATTTTCTATGCAAACACATCTTGCTTGGTTCTTTATGATAATTTAGAGGCTTTTCTCTGCAAATTTCAGGGTGCACTCCACCGGAAGTGATCAAGACTGCAGAAACGTTCGAGCTTGGACGAAACTCTAACGAACTTATACTATGCGGTCCTGGCAAGTGAGCTTTTGATCAACTTTCATCAGGTTGCAAAAAAGGTGCTGTCTGTTTTGACTCTGTTGATCAAATGCGCATGACTCATATCATACAAAACGGCGTCATCCGCAACAAACCTGTTAGGCAGCGTTCATAGATGACGATTGCAATGCGGATAGGCAATTGAGCGATCAGAAAGGATATCGATATGTCTGCTCCCCATACTGAGCGGCCGCATAATCGCCTATTCGTTTAATCATCTACTCGCCTGATCGCCTACTACGCTCGTCGGGCGGAGCAAATTGGTCCGTGCGTAGTGGTACTCGCCTAGCTAATCGCCTTATCGCTGTTATGCCAACTCTAAGCTTTACCTTACGATTTATACGCCTATGCTTAGATCAACACATTGACGATAGCGCGCGTTTTGGCTTTTTTGGCCAAGCGGGACATGGACAGTTTGGCGGGCGCGGTCTGTGAGATCAGTGTCCAGCAAGGTGAGTTGTTCGGAACCCAACACTGAGAATAGCGAAAAAAGAGTACAATGGGAGAGGTCTCAGTTGCACAACAACCTGCTTGCGTCCTCTGAGGGAGATAGTGCTAACATTACGGACGTCGCCGCATCATCTGAATGCTGCTGTAGAAAAGTCAAATCATTCCGGCACATTGATCAGGCAGTGTGTTTTCACGAAACATGCTCACAAAAGCGCATGTGAGTTGACGGGAAGAAGAAACCTTACTCTAATATCTTCCCCAGGATGCCTTCATAATTTTGAAACAGTGGGCATGCCTGAATTTCCTTGGGAAATGTTTGTAGCTAGTATGGTTTTGAAAAAAATTCACTACAATAGTATGAGACCATGCTGATTTTAGTCAAGTAAGTTGCAAGCAATGTTGAAACCATTATCCTTAGTGGGAACGGCTGTTTTCAAGGGTACGTTCAAACTTCCGAAACGCACTGTAGTAGGGTATTGTCATTTGCGTCCATTAGAGGGTGAACTTTGTTCTACGAAAAAGTGAACAACTTTTCGTTGAGGTGTTGGGCTGTATTTACTTGAATGGCCTATTCTTGCCTTAGGGTATATATCTTACCAGTTTAGCTCCACACACTACCGCGTGCATGAGCGTGGTAGGCTTTGGTGAAAGTAAATAGCCTTTGGAGCGTTAGGTCCCGTCGCTAAAGAACCCAACAGTTAGTTGCTTTGTGAAATGCTTTGGCTGACCTTCGATAGGCTGCCTAGTTTTGCTGAGGTTCACCGTTTTATACGCGCGGTGGAATGCGGAGCTCAACTGGTGTTGTAAACAACCATCATGAATCGAAAGGCTGGATAATTTAGAGGTCGAATAATAATTGGTGAACTGATGTTGAAATGGAAATACCCAGTAATCATTACAGCGTTTCATCAACACCCGCTGTGCATTCCTAGGAACTCAAGGTAGAGTAGCGGTCGAATGGCGTTGACGGCATAAATAAAATAGAATCGAAATGATTCAAATAAACGCGTTTCGTATCTAGAGTTGAGTTTTGAGTGACTTCTACACTCTTAAGCATATCGTTATTACCAGCTTTTATCAGTTGTAACCAAACACGCTCCCGTCCATCACTTATTGGAAGTAACGCTTCTCGGCTGCAGGGACACTCGCAGAGAATTTCGTGGACTTTGCATTCCGGCACCTCTAGTCAACCCTTATCAGCTCTTATCACTTTCCGACCCCCTCCAAATATGTGCCCGTCCCACCCTCTACATCACTTGTCGGAACCAACGCCTCACTGCTGCTGAGACACCCGCAGAGAACTTTGTGAAATTTGCATTCCGGCGCCTCTTATCAACCCTTATCAGCTCTTATCACTTTCCAACCCCCTCCAAATATATTTCCGTCCCACCATTCGAATCATTTGTTGGAACCAACGCCTCATTGCTGCTGGGACACCCGCAATGAATTTCGTGAAATTTGCATTCCGGCGCCTCTTATCAGCTCTTATCAATCGCTATCACTTTGGGTCCCTCACCAAATATGTTCCCTTGTCATCCCCTATATCATATCCCAAAATCGACTCCTGATGACTGTGGGGCACGCGCTATGAATTTCGTGACACACAGACACACACACACACAGACATAGCGCTTTATATATATAGTAGGGATACTGAATTTTTCAGCAAACGCGAAATCTACAAGGTGTCCAATCCGTCGCAGGAGGAATCAGCGGAGAAACTGAAGAAAAAAGGCGGGGCGGCTTCGAAAGGGAATGATGCAAAAAGGAATATCACTACAATTGCCACCGCTGAGCCAGGTGCTAGAGTTGACTTCTCATATGAGCCAAAGAATCATGTGGAGTAGCCGTCTTGAGACTCAGGATTGCTGACTGTCACCTTGATTGACCTTTGAACATACCCGCTTTGGATCCAGGTAGATCAATCCATTTAGGGGGCATGATAGAGCTCTCAACTATATTCACAGACCCACTTTCAAAAATGGGATCCCATCGCAAGGTTTTAGCAATGTCTGGGTGTCTGCCCTTCTCGTTGTGCTCTCTCGCCTCTCCTCGCTTCTTCTGGCTTAGGATCTCATTGCCTAAGCAAGCCAACTTTGAAAATTAAGTGAGCCCCAATTTTAGCATCTCCGCCGGATTCCTCCACTGTTTCTTCCAGTATGTGTCCTTCTCACTTTTACTTTTGTATTTATGTGCAAGATCATAACAGTTTGACTTGGATTGTGCTTCCAAATCAGATTTGAACAGGTGCAAGAAAAATTATTCAGGTAGCACTGAATCAGCAGCTCCAGATGAACCTTGGTGAGTCTTTGTTAGACTGAATTTGATAGTATAATCACAGAGTGTGAAAGTGGTGTATGCTGGCGGAATCTGAAAGACGCTCTCCCGATCTTTTTGAACATACAGTCCATCTCAGTTTCAACCGCTGTGCCTGACAGATGAACTTGTTTTACGCCCTCGTCCCTCTCGAAGTTGTTACTCCTCTCTCCTGGCAAATTCATGCTTGACTGTGTAGGATTCGAAATATACTGCAGCAGCTATACACGAACACGAAGCAGAAAACTTTGGCGTAAGGGATTCTTCCTCTGTCTAGCCTTATAAGATTAAATGAGAGCCGCGAGCTTGAGGCCACAAATAGAATGAAGGATCGTCAGCGGAATGGTTCACAAAAGGTTTTTCTCTTTCCTTACCACATGGAGAGCATTATCTGCGATAACTATGGAGACTAGGGTGTTCAAAGTGCTAAAGATCTGGAGAGGGTGGTTCATGGCAGGCATGGTATGTACCATCACACGATATAAAAAGGTAAGCCTTGGAAAAAGCGTAGAATCAGAACTGGAAAACGTGGAGGATACTAAGCGTAGGCTCCGGCCGCAGCTTTTTTTAAATGTCGATAGAAGGTCGGCTATTTGGCAGGCCTTCCGACATCTCCAGCATTCTTCAAAACATCTCATCAGCAGATTCCGATGAAGCATCACAATGAGGTCCCTCGGAATTGATATTATATTTTGGCCCATGAAGAATTGGGCCAGTTCTTTTGAAGTCTTTTGAACTCCGATTTCTAAAGATTGGAGGTAAAGTCATGAGCCAAACATAGATGGTGGGAATTTGAGGAGAGCTGTCGTAACTGGACCATTCGAGTGACGGGCCTCGTCAGCAAGATGAGACGCTCGAATCGCAATTGACACTTTTATGGTGCCTAGCCAATTTGCATTAGACAAAGGATGATCAACAAACAACACAGTATTATTTGTATTGAGTTCTCAAAGGTCTTGAAATGTAGTGCTGCATCTTGTGAACATTTCGCATCATACTCCAGATGGTTTCACGATTACAAGAGTTTGCCATAAACACAGTGGAGTGCACTTGAACTTGAATAACTTGAAATTGAAATAGAATTCGTGGGCGAGGTGGAATGTATCATCACCTTTCTAAGCGGCCTGTGTGCTATACAGGGGTGGCTAAAAAAAGGATGCACTTAGCCCATGGCACACATCACCAAATTTTTCTTCCCCCAGGTGCCGCTGTTGATGGGAGTTTTACGGCATAATATTCCTCGACGTCTCTCCATAAGCAGATGCAGATCCTCCTTCACTGCCCTCACCGTCTTCGGAATGTGACGTCATCTGCCGTCGCCGACGAACTCTAGGATGCCTTCCTAAATCGCTCCAGTCCGAAGCAGCGACAAAATTAATTCAATCGATTGGCTGATCGATATCTTCCTATAAGCAGTACCTACACCTATGCAAGACTCCTTTCCGGCCAGCGCTTCCAATTGCCTCATAATGGACCATGATCCGTCGAGGACCACGTTGAGCTCGAATTATGCACAACGTTCTATGGTATTCCTTCTGATGTCGTTGGTTTAGAAGGCTATCATGATGTTTGCTGATAGTAAGGAATACGCTCTTCAATCTCCAGTTGGGAGCATTCCGTTTGAATTCAGCAAAATGTCATTAGTGCCTTTCCGAGCGGAAGGTGAACTGTCTCTTTTTTGGCCACCCCTGTATATGTATTTCGTTTTGACGCGATGAACTTCTTTTGAGTGGAGAACAGCTTCGGTAGGTATGCTTGAGCCACTTGTCAAAGGAATAATTAGGTATGTGTACGTAGGACAAAGGAGTCATCTACAAGTAATCTCATGTTTGTTTACTTTTAATTTAGATCAAATTGCAGCATACCACTCGGTGATCGCCTTCTCTCCAGAGACGAGACAACTAGCTTACTGGCAAAACTAGCTCAGTTAAAAAACGAGCCTATTAACGGTGAGAGTATTCTGATTGAAATCAATCCTCACTCACTATTCAAGAAAATGCAACTATGCGCAAAAAAGTGATGCTTGTACTTTATTCTCTGCTTTCTATATTTACACAACACCTTGCCACTGAAGAGTTGTAGGTCGAAGTGTACGCCTTATGTGAGATACACACCATTGACATCTGAAGAGCTGGTAATTTTTTTGCATGATTTTTTTTTCGAAAAAAAA
>KZ345108.1:39484-54387 GCA_002352805.1 Teladorsagia circumcincta
TAAGAAGCGCTGAGACGTAATTTCACAAGATTCATAGCGGGTGTCCCAGCAGCAGTAAGGCGTTGGTTTCGACAAGTGATGTAGAGGGTGGGACGGGAACATATTTGGTGGGGGTCCGAAAGTGATAAGGGTCCGATAAGGCTGATAAGAAGCGCTGAGACGTAATTTCACAAGATTACTAGCGGGCGTCCCAGCAGCAGTAAGGCGTTGGTTTCGACAAGTGATGTAGAGGGTGGGACGGGAGCATATTTGGTGGGGGTCCGAAAGTGATAAGGGTCCGATAAGGCTGATAAGAAGCGCTGAGACGTAATTTCACAAGATTCATAGCGGGCGTCCCAGCAACAGAAGCGTTGGTTCTGACAAGTAATGTAGATAGTGGGACGGGAACATATTTGGTAGCGGTCCGAAAGTGAAAAGGGATGATAAGGGTTAATAAGAGACGCCAGAATGCAAATTTTACGAAATTCACTGTGGGGGTCCCAGCAGCTGTAAGGCGTTACTTTCAACAAGTGATGTAGAGGGTGGGACGGAAACATATTTGGTTGGGGACACAAGGCGATGGCGACTGATTTAGAGGTGATAATAATCATATCCATAAGAATTCAGAGGTTACTCAAAACCCGACTCTAGATAAGAAACGCGTTAAATTAAACCATTTCAACTTTATTTTATTTATGCTGTCATCGCCATTCGACTCTACTTAGAGTACCTAAGAATGTACAGCGGTTGTTGGTGAAACACTGTAATGATTACTGGGTATTCCCATTTCAACGTCAATACATCAACTATTATTCGACCGCTAAATTATCCAGCCCCTCGATTCATGATGGTTGCTTACAACACCAGTTGAGCTCCGCATTCCACCGCGCGTATAAACGGTGAGCTTCAGCAAAACAAGGCGGCCGATTGAAGGTCAGCCAACGCATTTCACAAAGCAACTAACTGCTGAGTTCTTTAGCGGCGGGACCCAACACTCCACAGGCTATTTACTTTCACCAAAACCTACCGCACGCGGTAGAGTGCGGAGCTAAGCTGATAACACACACTGGCAACTATAATTTCTTAAAGACGAATGATTTTTCGATCTGAAAGCAGATTCGGAAGTTTTTTGAGAGCTCTTTTCAACCAGTGCAGAATTCATGGAAGTTAATACTGAATGTTCTACAGGGTGCGCCAAAATTACCTTCTCAAATTTGCGCAAATTGACCTATTGATTATTGATAGCAGCAATCTACCAATTAGCCGCCAACATGTTAGGTACTTCTTTTTCTATCAAAAACCCAAGCTCTATTACCCAGCTCCTGCTTGTTTTCAAAATGGTTGGACCTCATCCTCTCAGAACCGCAATCATTCAGTTACATCAGCTTGGTCGGAGTCCAAAAGCCATCGCCAAAACTCTATCAATCGGCAGGAGAATCGTGGACTCCACTATCAAGCGATTTAGGGAACTCGACACTACGGGAGACCGCCCAGGGAGAGGAAGAAAGGCGAAAGCAACTTCCACGAGGAATGTTAAAGTTGTCCGAGATATGGTGCGACACAATCCAAAGAGGTCGATGAGGAAGATTGCCAAAAAGCTGGGAATAAGTCACACTTCAGCGCGTCGTATTGTTGAGGAGAAACTGGGTATCAGACCTTATCGATGCCAAAAGGTCCACCTGCTCACAGCACATATGAAGAACAACCGGATCCAGAAGTGCAAGGTGCTCCTTGAACGGTTCGCGTCGACGCGCCACCGAGACAAAGTCTTCTATGATGAAAAGTTGTTCACGCTGGAGTCAACGTTCAATCGTCAAAGCGATAGGGTGCTTTGCTCAACAGCTGAAGAAGCCAATGAGAAAGGGAGAATTCATGAGCGATCTGGACATGCACAGAAAATCATGGTTTGGGCAGCGATAACTTACGAAGCCAAGTCTCCACTGATTTTCATCGACGAGGATATTAAAATCAACACGGAGATCTACTTGGAAAGCGTGCTGAAGAACACCTTGCTTCCCTGGACAAAATACCACTTCGGCTCCAGACCGTTCGTGTTCCAACAAGATTCGATACCAGCTCATAAATCGAAGGTGACTCAGCAGTGGTGCAAAAACAACCTCCCAGGCTTTATCAGTGCTCAAGAATGGTCATCCAAGAGTCCTGATTTGAATCCAATGGATTATTCTGTGTGGTCGTTATTGGAGAGCAAGGCCTGCTCTAGACAGCACAACTCGATCGATTCACTGAAAAAAGACCTGCTCAGAGCATGGGAAGAAATACCTTTGGAGTACCTTCGCGCCACGGTGGACGCCTTCCCCTCACGTCTAAAGGCCTGTGTGCGAGCGCGAGGAGGTCATTTCGAGATCTGAACTTACATTATGTAATCGCGTTATGTAAATAAAGTGTTGTAGAAAAATTAGTCCTCAGTCTGTTGTTTTACCGTTCTTACAACGGTGGATATTTGAGCGCGTAATTTTGGCGCACCCTGTATTTAAGTTTGAGGAAAGTTCATGATGAGTGCGAGTTTTTGAACTTTCCAAAGCCATAGGTTCCTACAAAGCTGTCAGCTCCCAAAAGCTCACATGTCAGCATAAACCAAGAGATCTCTATTCAGCGGTCGCTAGATCAGCTCAGTACCTTCAGTATCAAAAATGGTCACGTCGAGGATATCCGCAAAACTGACGAGGAAAACTCATGATGAGTGCGAGTTTTTGAACTCAAATCCATACCTCCCTACAAATTCGTCATCTGCTTGAAGTTAATATGTCAGCATATACTAGAAGATTTGCTCTACTGATCGTAAATGTCTCCCAGAACTACTCAATACGTTTACTATTTAAAAATGGCCATGTCGAGGATTTTTTTTTCCCGAGTACCACCGAAAGGTATTTTTTCGCTTCGTTGACCTTCTTTCAACGACTGTAGCTCCTTTCAGGTGCGATTTTGTGTACAAGTGGGTGCAGGTTCGGATCCGCGAGCTCCTTTCTTTCCAACAAGTATAAAGCTGCATAGCTAGCACCAACTTCAACGATTATATGCCTATAAATTTACCGCTGAAGACTGCATTTCTTGTTGGATAGTGGAGCCCTTCCTGCCATTTCACATGGAACCTTTCGGAAACCTCTTGATCTTTCCCTGAGTCGATATTTTTCCTCAGGGAGGAGTAGTAGAAGCGAGTTACGTAGTTAGAACGTAGTTGAAGCGCGCGCTACTGATTTGGCCCACGCAGGGACGGGCCGTGTGCTTCACTTTCCTTCATATTCCTGGCTCATTTGCAGGGTAGAATATTCGTCGAAGGTTGTCAATTTCGAATTCCTTAACCTTGTCGTAATAGATCACTGAGGTAGCATAAAACTACATTGCGGCTTGAACCATGAGGAATTTATGCGGGCGGAATAACACTGTTATCGGAAATACTGGCACGCAAAGCTTGCAGCTTGCATAGAATTGATCACTTCTTGACGTTTGTGCCTTTGGTGTCCTCCGAGAGTGATGATTGCTACTGCTTTCATCCTCCCAACCTACCAAATACGACCCCTGCCTCTACCTAACTGTCGAGGACTCCTCAGCACACGCTTGACCCAGCCTTTCGCCGTGAAAAACCCCAAAGCTAAAGAAACGACGAAAAAACACATATCTGTTGTATCGAGGGAGCCTAGTTTCCGCCTTATGACGGATAACCTCCCATTTCGAAGTTCGGTTTTCTCATCGGAGAATAAAACATTCGTTGTTACTTGGAACGTGCTCACGGCACACGTTGAACCAAACTGGAAATCTCGCGCAAATGCTATAGGAATTTGATGGCCATCGATAGGACACTCTCAGGATCAATGAATTTCGATGACTAAGGAGTGGGCGCATGACCTCTAGTAACAAATTGTCTTACATTCTGGTCAACAAGAGAGACGTGCTGGATTTGTTTCGAGCAGGCCAGCAGCAGAAGCTCTCGTGGGGTGGAAACCGATGAACAACCGAATTATCACTGCACGATTTGCGGCAAGGCACACTCGCATCACGGGCATTCAAATATACGCACAGAGAATTCGAATGGAGTGGCGAAGAGCGACTTCTACGGGCTGCTTTAAGACACTGTCGACAAGGCCCAAGAAGAGACCTGAAAAATGTTCTGGGAGACTTCAGCGCAAAACAGGTGGCGATCGGTGCGGCTTCGAGAGCACAATCGACCATTTGTTCTTCCGAAAAACTAAGCAATAACGGTTGATGGTTGGTTTTGTTTTGCGATCACAATGGGCATTGTATTGGGAACGCGTACTTACAACACTGACAGATCCACAAGAAAACTTGGCACTTTTTGGACGAGAAAACTTTAGATGAAATTGACCACATATGCCATAAGCTGCAAGTGGAGGACTTCTCTTCAGGATGTTGATGCGTTCAGAGTGCGGATTTACTCCGTTCCCGTGGAGAAATTGAAAGATCCTTGCATTGTTTCTAGATTCGTTTTGGAGCTGGGAGACCGATCTGACCCCTTAGGAGAAATGAATAACCTGGAATATGAGTGGGTAGCTGCAAGAGAATCAACACAACTGCGACTACACAACAGACAACAACCACACAAAAGTTCGCTGGTCGGTAGCGTGGAAACGAAAGGAGGAGTGGATCTGAGACAGCAGTTCGCAAAAAAAATTGATGAGAGTAAATGCGCAAAACTCCAGAAAGCACGGGCGAAAACTGAAAAGGAGCTGGAGGAGGCAAAAGTACGCTGAATAAACCGATTGATGAAGAAAATCTGTCGTCACGACAAAAAGGACTGGCTCACATGAAAAGGAGCAGAAGCGCATTACGTCGCTGACCATGGAGGCTCAAAGACTTCATACCGTGTTGTCAGTGAATTGACAGGAGGTAGGAATAATTCAAATGCCCGATCAGAAATAGAAATTGCAGACTTTTTTGAGTGGAGAGGAACAGAATGAAAGATGTCTCGAGCACCCTTGATATATTCTCAACCAGCCCAACCCAGTTCTATGACATGGAACCGGTTGAGGAGCTTGACATCAATACTGGCTACATAGTTAGAGAAGAAGCTGCAGCAGTCGAATGCCTCCGGAACAGGAAGTCCTCTGGTAAAGACAAGATTACAGCAGAGTTGTTGAAGGCAAAGTCAAGCCATAGGTGGAAGGGCTCGTAAAGGTATTTGGTGGTGGCTGGAGTCTAACAAAACCTGAAGGCTGGAGGGAGGCATCATCGTCAAACTGCCTAAAAAAGGAAATCTATTGGAATGCGAGATTTGGAGAGGTATCACACTGTTGTCTGTTGTTTGTGTTAACTTTGTCGATTTTAGGAAGGATTTTGACAACATTCAACGCGAATTACTATGAGGAAAACGATGGAGAAAGCAAGGACAGGCACCGGTTGGTCTGGTCAGACATAGTAGCAAATTTGGGTTTTACTGACCTTATAGCACTTCTCGCCGAACACCCTACTATATATAAAGCGCTATGTCTATCTGTCTGTCTGTGTGTGTGTGTCACAAAATTCATAGCGCACGTCCCAGCAGTCACCTGGAGCTGATTTCAGGATATGATATAGGGGGCCGCACGAGAACATATTTGACGGTGGACCGAAGGTGATAACGACTGATAAGATTTGACAAGGGGCGTTAGAACGCAAGAGTCACGAAATTCATAGCACGCGGGCCAGCAGCAATGAGGCGCTGCCTATGAGATATGATATAGGGGTGAGCCGAAAACATATTTGGCGGTGGACCGAAGGTGATAACAGCTGATAGGTTTTGATAAGGGGCGTTACAACGCAAAAATCACGATATCTGTAACGCGCGGGCCAGCAGCATTGGGGTGCTGCCCATTACATATGATATAGGCGGTGAGCCGAGAACATATTTGGTCGGGGACCGAAGGTGATAACAGCTGATAAGATTGGATAAGGGGCGGTGGAAGGTAACGGTCACGAAATTCGTAGCGCTCGAGCCAGCAGCATTGGAATGCTGCTTGCTACACGTGATATAGGGGGCGGGACGGAGACACATTTGGCGGGAGACCGAAGGTGACAACAGCTGATAAGATTGGATAAGGGGCGGTGGAAGATAACGGTCACGAAATTTGTAGCGCTCGGGCGAGCAGCGGTGGGATGCTGCTTCCTACATGTGATATAGGAGGCGGGACGGAAACACACTCGGCAGGTGACCGAAGGTGATAAGAGCAGATAAGATTCGATAAGGAGCGCTGAAACGCAAACTTCACGAAGTTCACAGCGGGTGTCCCAGTCCAGCAGCAGTGAAGTGTTGGTTCCAAGAAATGATGTGGAGGGTGGGACAGGTTCACATTTGATGGGAGTCAAAAAGTGATAACGGCCAACAAGGGTTGACAATAACCATATGCTTGAGAGTGTAGAGATCACCCAAAACGAGATACTAGATGCGAGGGGAACTTTATTCCAATCTTTTCAACTTTATTATATTTACGCTGTAATCTCCACGACCGCTACTCTCTCCAGAGTTCTCAGGAAAGTACTGTGATTGTTAGAAGAAATGCTATCACGATTAGTGGGTATTTCCATTTCAACGTCAATACATCAATTATTATTCGACCGCTAAATTATCCTGACCTTCGATTCATGATGGGTGTTTACACATACCAGTTCAGCTCCGCACTCCACCACGCGTTTCAATCGCTGAGCTACAGCAAAACAAGGTAGCCTATCGAAGGTATGTCAGCATGTTCCACGAAACAAAACTAACTGTTGGGTTCTTTAGTGGTACCTCCACAGGCCGTACACCTTCATCAAAGCCTACCGTGCCATTCACGCGGTAGTGTGCGGAGCTAAACTAGTGAAAATAAACCCCAGTAGATTACTACATGCCTAAATAGCGGAACGGTAGCCCATCAGCGCCCACAAGTTAAAAGTCATAAAGGTCGGCTTTGATCAAACGCAAACGAACATCAAGGTTGACGATACGGTACTGGAGATCGTTGACAATTTCATACCTCCAAAGCGCGGTCACTCACATAGTGATACCTAAGTGGATGCACGCATTCGGTTGGAAATGCTGCCGCCGTATTTCGGTGACTTCAGCCGATATGACCCAGTTCATTCCATTTGACTCCTACTGCATTATATGCAAGTGAAAAATGGAAGAGTACTGTTAGTATTGTCAACAGATAAAGGTCTCTCACTAGAGGTGCCTCCGCCGGCTTATGAAAACACACTAACGGATCACGTCACTAATGAGGAAGTTTTACGCTGGTTTAGCTCGAATTGCCTCTACGTGGTTGCGGCACAGCGTAGGCTTCGATCGGCTGGCCCCATTTTATACACGACACAAAACGTTCCCAGGGTGGCCATGGACTGGATACCTCCACGCGCCAAGCGAAGAAGAGGCCGTCCCAGAAACACGTGGAGGAGAACCTTCGAGAATGACTTCAAGACCATGAATGTTTCTAGGACTGAAGGGAAAACGATTGCACAATACCGAATAGTGATTAGAATTCGTCGCCCGATAAGTTCTCCAGCACGGAAAAAACAAAGTCTAAGTAAGTAAAGCATATTTGAAGATTATTAAGAAAATTCATTTATTCATTTGAAGTGAAGTATATTTATGAGACACAGCGTGTATTCGCTTCAATTAAACCCTGCAGACGAAGTTGCTTGAAACTCTGTTTCTTACAAGTTTTCATGTACAAAATTCTACGAATTTCAAAAAGAGTCTGATTTTCTATTTATTTATTTCCAACTCTGTTGCTAACTCACCTGGCAATTCAACAAATGCAGAAAGCATGTATGCCGTGAAGCGGTCATCGCTCAAGTCAACAGATAAGAAGGAGAGCCCAAAGTAGTAAAATGCCATGACAAATCTTAAAACCTTCTAATCAATTAAATATCAAAAAGAACGTAATTACAACAACTGGAGCAATTCTACCAGTAGAGTCTAAAAATACCGCTGAGTTTTTTTTTTCAATTTTTAACACCCGAAGTCTCCTCAATAATGACAATAATGACGCCCTCCTGCTAACGCATACTGCGTAATAAAGATATGCTTAGCGCAAGAAAACACTGGATTTCCCGGTCATGAAGAACTGGGACAAATAGCTTTGTTTTGCATAATTAGGGTCTTTTATAAGTACAGACGGCTGGAGGAACTCCTCTTAAATTTTGTTCTAGCTGGAAATGTTAAGGAACTCAATGCTAAAATGAGAGAAGTAAAATTTCTACAATTAATTGGTATAGAATAGTACTTTCGAAATCGTAAATCTTGGTGGTTACCACTTTCTTTTTCTAAATTCTGGTGATTACCACTTTTTTCTGTGAGCGCTATCATGGTTACATTATCACGTAGGCCTGAATAAAAACAAAATAATGTGTACTTGCTTTGACCCAAGGCTGTTTTACAATTCCAAAGCACAGGTGTAGTTAGCAGAAGAAACTGCTCAAGCCTTCGATTTCGTTTCTTTTCCAACTGTAAGGATTTCAGGCGGTCTCCTTCAATCTAGCCTTTTTCCCTTTTCTCCACATTTCACTCCTGCTCGCCAACAACACTGGCGCGCTCACATGAGTGAATGAGTAGACAAAAACAGAAAAATAATGCCTGAATAAGCATATAAATGGAGAAATTAATATGCTCCATGCTTCATTTGTCGAAGACCCTTATGTCCAGGTCCTCAGCTGCTGAACTTGCATCAGCTGGGCTGCAAGACAAGTACTCGAAGTTCTCTTTCTCAGGATCGAAATGCAAACTTTGCGAGGAGTTCTGATCTATACTATGGTATTAGGTTAGTTCATAATTAGTGAATCAATTTTTATTCATGTTGTAAAAATCTCAAGTATTAGAAAAGTCTTGAAGGCGTGAAGCATTCCTCTAATAGCGCCCCCTTTCGTCTACCATAACAATTAGCCACCTCATTTGCACGCTGCAATCCGTAGCTATCCTAGTATTTTTTCAATGAAGTCTATTTCAGAGCCCCACTTTATGAGCACCTATAGCTTCTTCCTAGGGTTGTGCTTTACGAAGGTTCTATCAAAACAAAGGCGATAGCACACACCCTCCAATCCGGTGCACTGCAATCTTGAAGATTGGCTTCTCCATTGAAAGATCATTTATACACCACACATCCACGACTCAATCTTTGTGCTCTGTACAGACTACCGTCATTTGTCGGGTTGCCTCAGAAGCTCGTGCCACTTTCAAATATTTTTTGATTTAACATTATCTCAACAAAATGATTTCCGTCGCTAATGTATGGACAATCACTATCAGTGACTTGTTGCCAACGAAAAACCTAAGATTCGATGCCGTGCGCTCAAAAGGTCGGTAGTTTCAGGCTGAAAAAGGCAGAAGGGTCGACCTTGAGCTTCCCCTCTGAATCGTGTTTTTTGTCTGTAAAATGATTCCTTAGCAAGTGGAGTAGGTGGCTCTTGGAGGGAGGCTGATAACCGCTCACGGTAGATCTGACAAGACTCTTAAGAATTGGGCCCCAGCTTTTCACCTTCGCAAACCGTCTCTACCGCCACTATGCGCAAGGCAATTTGCAATTTACATGAGCTCCAGGATCGTCTCCGCTACAAAGCAAAAGTTGACAACGGCGTTATGCCTACTCACCAGACAAGAACCGCACCCAATATCCCCTTTCCTCAAATATATTTCAAACAACAGGAGCCGGACGCCGTTTCGGAGACCAGTTTCCGAATAATCGCTGACGAAGTATTCAAGGTGCTTAGCAGATACCGGGAATGCCGTTTGCCATCAAACCTCTCCCGCAAGCAGGTTAACGGAATCAAGCAACTTCGCGATTTGGTCAAGTCCCGAACCATCAGGCTGTCCGTAAGTGACAAGGGAGGGGAGTTCGTGGTGATTCCTCGTCAACTCGACTACGAAATTACGGAACGGCACCTCGAAGATCGCTCTCTCTACCAACCATCTTCAGCCAAAGAGTTCCAATCACAGTTCAGAAGGCTCAATCGGGAATGGGTAACGGTGGCGAGGTCAGCAGGTCTAGACTCCAGCATGATCGCACGTCTCAAGGTAGAGTCACCATGCTGCCCCGTACTTTACCTGCTCATCAAGACCCATAAGTTCTTGCCTACGGATGACTTGGCATCCATAAGTCCTTCGTCGGTCAAGGTCAGGCCCATTATTAGCTGTGTGGGGGGTCCCACTGATAGATCGCATGGTTCCTTAACACCATTTTGACACAGTTGCTTCGGTACATACCATTGCACCTTGCCAACACTCAAATGTTTCTCTGCCATCTTGAGTGAGTGCACCTCAACAGCGGTTGTGTCATGGAATCATTCGATGTCGAAGCCCTATACACCAACGTGAGTAACGCATCTGCTATGGAGGCCGTTGCGGAACTTCTCACTCAGCACTGCCACGGAGTTGACATGAACGGGCTTTCTATACGTCAAATAATGCTGCTTCTCATAGAGTGCCTAAGCTGCAATGTATTCAAATGGTCTGGACGGTACTTCGCACAAACTAGAGGTTTGGCCATGGGACAGCGACTTGCGCCTAGCTTGGCCATTGCTTTTATGGCTAAAATAGAAATGCCCGTTTTGGAACGGCTTCCCATGATGTACTGCCGGTACATTGACGATTGTTCCGTGGTCTGTTCTACGCAAGAGGAGATGGACAAATGCTTCGATCTCATCAATAGACAATCTGAGCATATCAAGCTGACTCAAGTGAAACCGTGCGGAGGCTGGCTTCCTTTCCTTAATGTCCAAGTGAGGCTCAAAGGGTGTAGCTTTGTCACAAAGTGGTATAGAAATCCCAGCAATAAAAATTTCATCCTTCACTGGCGATCAGCACACCCTCTGCAAACAAAACGCGCGGTGATCATAAGCATGTTAAAGACCGCTGCCAAAGTCTCCACCGGAGAGGATGAGAGAAAAGAGTCAGTGGAAATGGCACGGAAAATCGCTGAGCTCAACGGCTACAAACGCTCTCCACCTTCACGTAAGAACGCGCCAAGAGGAAGACCTAGCGGACCCGGTAGTGGTATCCTAAACGGGAAAATCCCCTTCATGATGCCTTTCATCTCTGATGAAGTGAGCACTGCCATAAGGAAGTGTCTGAAAGGAGATCGGGTGTGGAAAACACGGTAGGCCTCGTGGATATTCCTTCCAACAATCTAAAACATCGCCTAGTTCGCAACCGTCTGTATGATCGCACATGCGAAACCGTGAATTGTGCAGTCTGTCTTAATGGCAGTGATGGGGACTGCACAATGGCAGGCGTGGTCTACAGGATCGTTTGTCAAAGTTGCGGAGACGACTACATCGGTGAGACGGCTAGACCTCTTCATGTGCGGATAAAGGAGCATTTGGAAGGAAAGGCCAGGTCGCGGTTATCTACTGCCCTAGGTTGCCACAGGGTGCGGAACCATCACGGAGACGATTTTGGGGTCATCGTCGAGGTCATGGCGCGTGAGACCCAGACAGCTGCGAGGAAAACGCTGGAGGCATTCTGGATTCGTGTCAAGAATCCAAAAATAAACCGCAGGCAGAATGCGTGTCAATAACGCGGGAACTAACCCCCCAAATAAGGTTAGCCTTCCAACCAGAACTCCGAACTCGATTAGTCTTATTCCCACTGTACTGTCGTTTCGTGAGCTGACTCCGCTGATTTAGGAATGTACGGTACCTTAGCTGCCTACTAGTTAGGTGATGACTTAGGTGGTCTCGAAGGTCTCGTAAGGTAGCGAGACATTTGGTCGGATAATTCCTAAATTGGTTCCCACTTTTTCAGGCTCCGAAGAGGGCGATATCGCCGAAACGTTAGCCGACTAAGCCTTTATCAACCTCGTATGCTGTTAAATAGAATAAATTTGGCGAATTAATCTTTAACACGAGCGCTCGCCCTAGCTGCATTCTTCGGGTTCAGGTCAGAACGCGTAGTAGGCTTCCGATCATATTTAGAAATCGCTAATGAAGTTGTGGCGTAAAGTGCAATAAAGTGGCACTAACTTATCACGTGATAGAAGCGCTTCTGCTATGACAAGGAGCGTAGTCAAGACCACACGATCTAACATAGTAGTGTGCTGTTGCTTCCCTTGTATGTCTTAACAATGTGACATTCCAAGAGTGATGCGGAGTGGATGCGTCCCAACAAATTCGCAAGCGGCAAATGCCTAGTTGATCGATTCGCGCTTGCAAGTCTGACCTCCTCTGAACTCGGTGATCCTAAGTTGTTGGTGTGATGCGAAGGGGTCTCTGCGCTTGAAACCGACGCTGATTAAAAAAAAGGTCAGAAAAAAGACAAATTCCATCAGGTTCATGACGACGCCATCAGAATGAAAAGTAAAGGAGGAGCCTCCTTTTTTAGCCCGCTCGAACCCACCTTGCGGAGAAAATTCATGAGAAAATGGAAGCTTTTGGGCCTACAGTTTTTATCATAGCTTTAACGTCGTGCCAGCGGCTATCTACTGTGCTCTCTAGCGCTTTTATTCAGAACAAATTTTTGCGCAATGTGACGAATTTGATCTCAAAACCGGTCCGGACTTTCTTCGATCAGAAGTCCACAGTATTTCACAATGAAGACAATGACTAGCTATTCGCTGTGCATAGGTAGTGCTCTGTAGATGATGGTAGTGATTTTTTTTTTCGAATAAGCAAGCACTTCGGAGGAGTAGAAAAATTGAAATTGTAATACAGCTAAAGTGATTCGCTAATTACGGACTGTTTGATTCGAGTGAGAAGCAGTTATATCCAGAAGCTTGGATCAAATAAGAAAGAAATTCAAGAGCGATTCCTTGAGCGGATACTGCCACTAATTTGACGACATATAAAACAGCCTACTGTATGAAACCGTTGATGAAGAGAAGCTCGAGCATTCGTGAGTCTTTCATTATATCTCCACAGGTTTCGCGTTTTTCTTTTGGTGGCGGTCCATCACGTCGACAAGAATGCACATCGATTACAGTATCGTTCCATCTGCAAGGTTTGAGTTAAACGTATCGTATACGCTCAGAAGAGTGTAGGTTTTCGTGAGGGAAGTAATATGGCCCGTAGTTGTTCACAATTGTGCGTTTTGGGAAGCAGTCCCTTTGGCGACAGCGGCTCATGTCTCATACTCGGAAATGCCTTTTTAACACGTATCCACCTCTCGATGTATGTATATTAGGTTGGAGCATTATATCGTAGCGCAAGCGTTTTCAATTTCTTCACACAAACATTAGAAGCAAAAGATAGAAACGTATCCAGTGATGTTAATTCCGTCATTGCTTACAACTTTGATTACATTTAGCAAGAGATCACCGTATAAAAATTTTGAGTTCGTTTTCGGAGTCTTTGTTATTGTCAGATTATAAATGTGAATATGATCTCAGTTTGAGCGAAAAGGTAGAGCCGAATAGGATAAGGTTTTAATAAAACAATGGTTCAGATGAGCTTTCAATTTGACGTTATCTCTTCCTTGTTTAGACCGAAGAATAGCACCTATCAAAACGCCTATTTTCTCCTTGTGGATTTTCAAATTCTAAGCTCCATACCTGAAAACAGCTACAATTTTTGAGAAACTGACAGCTACGGTTTTGTAGTGGAGCGGGAAGAATAATCCCGAACAATGTTAGCGATTTTGGGGTGATAATTGTACTGATTGAATTTCTACACACACAAAAAAGCTACGACATTACGCTCCAATATATACGTACATATGTCTGCCTCTGTCTGTGACACCTTAAGATGTGATGAGTGGAGGGATAGAATAACCCCCGTATCTCATAGTGGTGTAGTGGCAGAAGGAGGAAAATTTAGTGCGGTGGGGGCTAGGATGGAGTAGAAAAAATAATCGTGATCAAATCTGAGGTCCAAGCCTGTGTCGAGCATTCATTCTGTGCGGGTGTCAAAAAAAGACATTATGCCCATGTCGCACTTCAGCAATCTTTTCTTCGCAAAGATTGCCGTCGCTGACGGAAGTTGCCTAGCAAAATATTTCACACATAACCCTCTATAAGTAGTCGCAAGCTCTCCTCCAGTGCCCTCATCGTCTCTAGAATATGACGTCATCTACCATCGCCGTCGAGCTCAAGGAGAACCAAGTAACTGCATCAGCCTGAAGTTCTTCCGAAATTTCTCGGATCGATTCACTGCTGAATAGTTTCCCGAAACATTAGCTTGGAACTATGCAAGCTCCCTTGAAACCTGCTCTTCAGAAAAGGTCCTAATGGTACACGACCCGTTGAAGGCGCAATTGAGCTCGACTAGGGACCCCTTGTTTGCGTAGGAAAATTTTCTGATGTTTCTCACCTAGAAGCCTCTATGAAGATCTATGTACAAGACGGAACGTGGTCTTCAATCCCATGCTGGATGCATTCGGGATGAGTTTAGCAAAATGCTCAAAGGCGGAATTTACGATGAAAAAGCAACCCATTCCAAATTAATTTAGGGATGATGAGTGGTAACAGAGAGAAGGAAAACATTGAGAAACGACCCGGAACCCGAGAAACAGGACCCCTTCCTTCTCCTTCGATCTCGGCATTGATGCGGCTCCAATCGTTGTGCCCTCTTCAATAGAACGCTTTCTCTGCTGTCTAATCACTCGCTGCATATAGGTCTGCGGCATGGATTGCCAAGTGCGCCAGGGGTGAGACATGCCAGATCGCCAAGGACAAATCTTTCGCTGCCGATCGCGTGTCAGTCCGCACCCTCCGGAGGTCCGCCTGTCTCCCCACTAGGCAATCTTCCCCTTCTTCGACCTTCGTTCTTATCGTGGATTCTTTCCTTGAATCCATTTTAAAACGAAAACAAATTTCTTGTTTATTGGCCTCCCCTGTATTCTGAAAAGACCACCTGTTGTATAAGGTACGCTTTTGTACATAAACGTCCAGTTCACGAACCCCGATGAAGCTGTTCCAGCGACAAGCACGGAGCGTCTGTCAGGGAACAAAATTGTGTTTATGTTTCCACTTTTCCCAATTTTCTCTCGGAAAACGAGGGCTTATCTCAAA
>KZ345108.1:54487-72811 GCA_002352805.1 Teladorsagia circumcincta
GGATGTTCGCCGGTCTCCCCACTAGGCAATTTCTCCCTAGCTCAACCTTCGTCCTTTCCGTGGAGTCCTCCTTTAATATTGCACGTGTTACTCAAATGATCTAAGATTTCGCAGGCTCTCCAGTTCTATGAAGTCTATCATGAATGCGGTCATAGCAAAGTGAGCTGGTATAATCATCGCAACTCTGTAAACGCCCAGCATTTTCCTTGAACTGTGATAATTCGGGGGTAAACAGGGTTTTGCGGTTGGCCTCCAGATGAAAATGAAACATGCTCACTGACGATAAGTGAGCTACTAACGCTTATGGAGTGTTCATAGTAGGCGATCGTACATGCGACTAGGCGAGTAGGCGAGTAGTCGATTAGGCAAGTAGGCGAGTAGGCGATAAGGTAAGCATACGTATTGAACTGTTGCTCCGCCCATTGAGCGATCGCCTACACGCCTAATCGCCTACTCGTCTACTCGCCAACTCGCCTACAACGTCGTCCTATGCACGGAGCAATGTAATCAATTCGTATGTAGTCTTCACCGCCTAATCGCCTAATCGACTACTCGCCCACTCGCCTACTCGCCTAATCGCCTGATCGATTCGTATATTTCTCTTATAGACAGAACGCCTAATCGCCTAATCGCCAACTGTGAACACTCCATTATGTTCGATTTGAATTGACATTCTTCGAAAATTTCGAAGTGAAGCGGTTTGACGACTTTTGTTCTTCTCGGTATTAGATTAGGAATGGACTGTATCTCTTGCTGAACCTGCTCAAGCTAAAGTGGTCATATCGATACAATGCCCCCATCCCATCTACGGAATATTTGTAAGTATGAAAGCCCTAGTTTCAACTTAGGCCGCGCAACAGAATGGCGACTTTAGCGTTCCAAGGCGCCCTGTCAACCCTTGTCTGTTGGGATCACCCTCTCACACCCACGGACATCCTATTCTCTTCTTATTTCGAATGGCAATTGTAAGTAAGAAGTCCCAAGTGTCAACGCGATCTGAGTAACGCTATTGGCGACTTTTGCGTTCTGACGCGCCTCATCTGCCTTTATCAGTTACAATTGACCAAACACCTGTCAACAACGTCCCTGCCCAATTTACATTACACTTGTAAGTGTGAACGCTCTAGCATCAGTACGAGGGACAAAACCAAGCTGGCTATGCTTGCCTTCTAGCCCCTCTTATCAGCTCTTGTCGATCTTTATAAGTCCCTATCACTTACCATTTGCGTCTCCATCCTACCCCCTACAAACCGTGTAAGAACTAAGGCGCTCTTGCTTCGAGCTACGAATTTCCTGTCAAACACACACAGACACACGAACATACACATCTAGCCGCTCATATATAACCAGTTTAGCTCCGCACACTACCGCGTGCACGACACGGTAGGCTTTGGTGAAGGTGGACAGCCTGTGGATCGAAGGGCTGGATAATTCAGCGGTCGAATAATAGTTTATGTAATGATGTTGAGATGGAAACACCCAGTAATTATAATAGTATTTCTTCTATCAACCACAGTGCATTCCTAGGAACACAGGAGAGAGTAGCGGTCGTGGCGATGACGACGCAAATAAAATTGAGTTGAAATGATTGGAATAAAGCGCTTTCCCTATCTACAGTCAGGTTTGAGTGACCTCTGTAGTTCTATGCATATCGTCATTATCAGCCGCTTTCAATTGTTGTCACTTCCTGTCCCTCACCAAACATGCTCTCGTCCTATCCTCTAAATCTTTTGTTGGGACTAACGCCTCACTGCTGCTGGGACACTCGCAGTGAATTTCGTGAAATTTGCATTCCAGCGCCTCTTATCAATTCGTATCGGCCGTTATCAACTTCGATCTCCTGCGGAATAAGACCCCCGTCCCGCCCCTATATCATATCCTGGAATCACCTCATGGTGTCTGCTGGAACGGGTGCTGCGAATTTCGTGATCCTTGCGTTCTAACGCCCTTTTCGAATCTTATCAGCTGATATCACCTTCGTTCCCCCGCCAAATATGATCCCCGTTCCGCTCCTAATATCCTGGAATAAACTCCTGGTGACTGCTGGACACTATGAATTTCGTGACCTTAGCGTTCTAACGCTCCTTATCGAATCTTATCAGCTGATATCATCTTCGGTCCCGCGCCAAATGTGTTCTCATCCCGCCCCCTATATCGTGTCCTAGAATCAATTATAGGTGACTGGTGGGAGGTGCGCTATGAATTTCGTGACACACACACAAACACACACACACGCACACACACACACACGCACACACACACACACCACACACACACACTTAGCGCTTTATATATAGTAGGGATAGGATACCCTGCAACCACTTTACTCTAGTTGTAAGCTGAAAGGTTTGAAAGCTAAAACCCACATGTTCGCCGTCTTGATGTATTGTTCAATGCCTCCATAATCCTCGTGTTGAATCAACCAATGAGGCGACTCCGGAAGAAAGCTGCGATGGCTTCTATTAAAGGCTTCCAACAGTAGCAAAGATAATGCGAAAAACCATGAAGGGTGCGAAGACTGGGAAATCGAATTGTTTTCAGGGAAGGCTCTAACAACGTAAATCACTGCTGGCTGTGTAAATAATTGATACACAATGAGCATCACATCACATGACATCAGAGACAAAAAGCGTCTGCTCAATCTAATCTAATCGTTCGCTAATTCTTTTTCATTTCAGCCTAATGCCAATTTTTCGGATCAGATGAAATCACATCCATAAGGAATGCAGATGCGCCTCAAAGCAGCAGTCTCAGCAGACTTCTTGAAGGCAGAGATTACGATAGATTCTGGAAGGGTCTAGAAGGGACGTGGGGGTGCTCAATGGTACGTCACTGGCGAAAGAAGCAGAGAGATCCGTCGAGAATACGTAAAGTAGCACCCCTAAACTGCCCATTCATTTTCGACCATGGATGAGCAGCAATAACGAACAGTTTTTCGGACGTGTAAAGCCCGATAGCCGCTATCACACCAAGAAGCACAATGTTTCGATTGATAAGGCATTTCATAGGAAAGTAGGAAGATACAGCCGCGAAAAGGGAAGTGATCCTCCGAAATGAAAGCCAACAGCAAACAGCTCGTCCAAGTCACCAACAGAACTAGTGGCGTAACGCTTTCGGGCGGAGTGCTTCGGAGGTCCTGCTCAGCAACCAGAGCCCCTTCTGTCGTGAAAGCTCCATACTTCGCTTCTTTTCCGACCAAGTAACTGCTTCGTGTGGTGCATATCCTCCCCTGATGCGGCCCTTCCTTATCGTGATCACTTCCTTCAAAAGTCGATGCTAATGGTGTGGAACGATATGCTAGCTCTAGGCAAGCACACACAAAGAGAAGCTGACCAAAATCTCCTCTTCAAATGTAGCTAGCGCAGAGACGATCACTGTCGAAGGAGGATGGGCGTACAGATTATGTACGCGCCACCCCTTCGGCGTCGTGGAGATTGCGTGACTGGCTGCGGAGGCATTTGCGGTCGTTTTGGGACCTTAGGGGCTATTTGAACTCTATTCTTCAAAGCAACCAATGCGTTGTCTGCGGCAGCACCAATAATGAAGCAGTGTGGTTTTACTGAATGTATTGAGCCTCTGAACACTACTTTGCTGACTATTTGAGTATTGGTGTTCAGGAATATATTTGCCAACAACTGCAATTGGGGGCAAGTTCCACACCTCGTCCACCCCAGTCTTCACTTCATTCTTGAGCCGACGAGGGAGGCTCATTTTAAGGCCTCGTCGGCCCCCTTTCTTTCCCTTTTTCTTCATTATTAATCAACTCCCTACCTAAAACTTCGTTAACATCGCTTACCTGCTCGAATTCGATCTGGAGGTGTTGCTTTAAACATTACTCTAGGCTCTGGTAGGTCTAAAGGAGCGATTTGGGAATCCGCCTCCGCTACCTTCTTAGAATTTACCAGTTTTGAGAACGTCTTCTATCCACTCGTCAACTCGCTGTTGCGCAGCGAGGTGAGCGCCACACACAGTCAACATATGATGTCGTGACTCGTCACGACCTCGAGCAAAGATGCTCTATGGCCATGCGAGGGAGGATGCCGCGGCGCCGCACAGCCTTGACTGCGCGTCGACTGCAGAACTGCGCAGAGCCCTGGTTCTCTGCCGCCTTCAAATTTACGCGCGCAAATCTCAGTCAGTCTGCATGATGCAATAGCGCCAGTCGGTCGTCTTTCCGCCACGCGTCGACCAATACATCAGGTCGGTTACATCTACGCTTATTTCATCTCAACTATGACGGACCCGCATAGGCTTATATCATTCTTTCGCTACATCTTAAATAGTTTAACTATAGTTACTCTTCTTATAAACGGCTAGTAGCCAAGGTTTTCCCTCACATCATCTTTCCGCTAGTAGTTCATAGTAGTAGTAAAATGGGAGTTCCTCCTTTGTAGCTAAATAGTCGTTTCACCAATGCTATAGTTTCATAGTAGTTTACCTACAACATTTTCACAGTAGTTTTACCATAGTTTTCTTATTGTATTTCTATGTAGTATTTCATATTCATTTACTGATGCAAGTTTCTTATTGTAGATGCCTTGGTTCACATGAAGTTGAGTAAGTATAGTCTTTGTACATCGCTCTTATATACAGTACCGTGCAGTGAAGTATTCGTTTTCACTTTTTTGAACATAACTCCCTCAGAACTCAAGCCTTCGGGGTGAAACCCAAACAGTGGGTGCACCGAATAGTTGGTGACATTATGCTTGTGTGACGTTGCAGCACCTCCCTTTCTAACTGAAAACGGTGCCATATTCGGATTTTGTATGCCAACTCCCATTTCCACGTGTCATAATTGGTGAGTTTTCATGTGAAGGGTTATGCGAGTTTTTGCTGTTTTGAGTCACTTTCATGTTCATTATGAACTAGGCCATATCAAGACATTTGAGAGTTCGTGACTTGCCACAGAACGGGGCCGACGATAACATTCGCGGCTCCTATGATGGCTTAAAATCTAGCCAAGCCACTCTACTTTAAGGAGTTACAATACGATGTGTTCAAACGATCTGGGAAAGATTCAAGGGCACCGGGTCTGCCGGAACCAGAAAACACCCAGGGGCAGCGAGAATGTCTTCTCGTCTCGTCCACAGAAACATTGTTCGGCTTGCACGTAGTAGTCTGCATCTCACTGCAGCCGACATCCGCCGCCGAGCATCGACCTACGAGGGGCCAAACATATCCGTAGACACCATACACGTCGTCTGTAAGATGCTGGTCTGTTTGGACATCACCCAGTGAAGAAACCGCTGATTACCAACGGGGACCGCGAGGCGCTCTCGATTTGGCTAATGCTCACAAAAACAGCAGTGGCGAAAGGTCGTCTGGAGTGATGAATCGAAGCTTCTGCTGTTTGGGACGGATGAAATCAAGTTTCTACAACATCCTTCTAGTACCAGGGATACCATCTAAGAATCGGCTACCGACTATGAAGAGTGGCAGCTTTGCGGTGACGGTGCATGCCAGCTTCTGTGGCAAGGAAGTTGGTCCCTTTCATCATATCGAGGGTGACATGGATTTTAAAATCTACTTCAACATCATGGCGACTCTCATCTAGCCGTGCTGCTCAAAGTGGGTTCATTTTACAACAGGACTATTACCCAAAACACAAATCAAAGCTGTTCACTAAGTGGTTCCACGGCAACATCGTCCCTTTGCTGCTGTGGCTATCGCGGTCCCCCGACTTCAACCCTATCGAAGATCTGTGGGATGAATTCGAGCTTCAAGTTAAAGACCCCGTGGCTCGCAGGGAGCACGAGAAGTTCCCTCAACTGACGACCGCATAGGAAACATCCCCAAGAGAAGATCGGCGAGCCCATCAAGTCCATGCCACGCTAATGTCAAGCCGTCATAGACCAGAAGTTTTCTGTAACAAAGTTGTAGTTGCTATATTTGTTGTTACACAGGTTGTTGTGTTGCTGGTTTAAAAATTTGGAAGGATTGAAGTTTGAACAATTGAAATGGTATTTGACGAAAAATTTCAAAAATTTCTAAAAAAATGTTCCAAGCCACCTAGATTGCTACTGACTCACTTCCTTATCACTTTTAGTTATGTGCATCAATGGTGAAAAACTCGGAGCAAGAGCTTGAGTTCCGAGGGAGTTACGTTCAAAAAAGTGAAAACGAATACTTCACTGCACGGTACTGTATATGATTACCCGCATCGCGCCACGCTCTCGCACGCATCGCTTCAAATCTTGTCGATCAACGGAGTAGACGCATTATACATCGGACCATCCTCTATCACGCACCCATTTCATCGGGGTTTAAACACACGCGTCGGCACGCGACATACTTGTTGAGGTCAGGGAATAGGCCCTGCACATGAGCCCGCAGCAGGCATGGACGTAAGAGCATTCCCGCGCACGCATTCCCTTCTGAGGTGTTGTGGGCACCCACTGGAATCCCACGTTTTGCCGCGTTCCGTGGTCGAACCACCTTTCATATCACTCTTTCGCCTTACACAAACCACGGGGCACGACATATGACCTAGTTAAAACCCTGTCCCGCCGCAAGAATTCACGAAGTAACCTTTACTTCCCGTGTGTACAAGTACCATCAGAATGTGCCTATGAAAGTGAGATTTGCGGGTTAGCAGTGCCCTCGATTCTTTGCGGTTACGATACCCGAGCCTCGCTATGCTTTCGTCCTAGCCGATTTGCTTATATGAGCTTGAGTCACAGCAAGAACCGATTTCTTCATACCTGCGTCATCCTTATCGAAAGATGTTTATGTTATTCTCAGCAAAACGGTGTGTGGCAACCATAGTATCTTGTCGACGTACTCGCCTTCAGGGTAAAATAATGCCGTTTGTCTGAACAATATTGGCCACTGTTCACTTCACGAGCTCCGTCTGGGGCACTCAGCGAGAGTCTATGCGATGCTGAAGGATCCGACCACAGTCGTTAAGGCCAACCACTTTCCTAACCGCACAAGCCCAAGATCTTTCATGACAAGTAGAGCCTATGGATTACATTACTACAATAGACGGGATGATAAGAAAATAGGTAACGAGGACCTATGAGCACGGTTGAGAGCAGCATCCCTTATGGATATGATTTAGTCTGATCCAAAACATGTACTAGACTAGAATGAAAAAAAATCGCAGTACTGTGGAGAGCGCTCAGAAACGGAAGCTGCCAGAGCACTTGATTGGATGGGAAAAATCATGGCCTGCAGCTATCGGGCATTATTATGAGGGGGGGGGGGGTGTAGGTTGGAGCATAATGTCGTTGCGTTCGCTGTCTTCGTTTATGCACACTAAGGTTTGAAACAAAACAAAAACCTGATAATAGTCAGTGCTTCTCACTTCGCCCTTATTTACGACTTTGGTTCCATTTCGCAGGAAATTGGCGAATTCAAAATCTATGGGAAAAATTGGGCCCGTGCTCGTTAATTGGGCCCGTGCTCGTTATTCTCTTCTACTTTCTTTGAACGCCCTCAAGGTGGTTTTGAATGTAGCGGTGAAGGTAGGATCGGTTAAAGTAAAGTTCAACAAGAGCAGAGAACTCGAAACCATGTACGTTTAAAAATTTTTTCATGTGAACCGACGCATACCAGCTGTCCAAATGCCGATTCCTGCCGCTCGAGCCTTCCATTTGCTATGCACTTTATCTGAGTACAGGTACAATTTTGGAAAAGGAGATGAATAATTTTTGGTAGAGCAAAAAAGTGCTTCCAAATGATACGCGCGGCTCTATGTGAGTTCATCCGTCCAAAAAAACCCTATGATACCATGCTCCGACCCAATACGACAGTATACCGCTGGCATATGCACCGTATAACCCTTTGCGCTTGGCCGTTGAAAATCACACTGCAGCCATATTAGGATAGCTCAGTCTCCCAAATAGTCGATTTTTTTGCTGATGATGGCTCTGTGCACAGTTCGCTGCATCCACATCGAATTATCTCACTTTCTCGAACCGAGCATCAGTGCCACCACATTCGCCTCAGTTCGCGTTCGTACATCAACGGTAACACTGCTTCCAAATGGCTGTACTAAAAATGATGAGATACTTTACAAGCTAAATAGCTCACAAGTAGTAGAAGATCGCCAGGATTCCAGGTGCCGCACATGCAAAGTACATCATTCTCCATTCGTGTATAAATAATGACAGGATACCAACCCAAAACATTCCGAAAACCCATGCTAAACGCCACTTTATTAAAGCACGTCAATTTTTTTTTGAGAAAGTAGTTTGGCATATGAAGTAGCAAATAAGCTCTTCCAAGATGTTATTTCATTTAAAAACAATAAATGCTGAGGTTTTTGGTGTAAATGCTATCCATTCGCAATCATTTCCGGTTGCCACACATCAATTATTTGATCTGTGATACGATTTCAACTGCAGTCCATAACTCGACGTTGAAAGGCTTGTAATTATAGAGATGCTAGGACCCGTCTTTGGAGACAACTTACAAAAAAACGCATTGCAGCGTCAATTTAGGAATAACCTGCATAGAACGTCACTAGTTTTCAGAGCAGTGCCAGGGCTTTCTGCCGTAATTGGAACACATGAGAGGCAGCAGACAAGCCGACCAAAAAAATAGCGACTAAAAAATATGCAAGCTTAAAAACAATCACAGAAGCAGAGCACAAAAGAGCAAAATTTTCACAGTAACACCAATTTTGCACCATCTTAAAGCGTCATACGGTACAGGCAGACAGCAAATCTACTGCCACCGTATGTAACTTTACTATCAGGAAAGTCTGGTGAAGTCAAATATACTGAAAACATGATTGCACCTACTCAGTGAGCCGGCGTTTTCGAAAAATTCACAGACACGACTCTCTAACGTCAAGATATGTACTTCAAACACCCCCAAATGGTTTGGTGCAATAAAAGCGTTCGATAATGAAAATGTGGATGTCTAATTAAATGCAAATGGAAAAGTAACAAAGAAAACCGCCGATGTACCCCTCAAACGAGGACTTCCCTTTAAATGAGAAAGCGGCGTATCGGACAAGTTTTCTGAACTAGCTTGCATTTCTGGCTGGCTCGAGTGAGCAAGAAATGCAAGCTAGCTCACACAACTCGTCCGACACGTCCGACAGAAATGGGAGCTAGATGGAGGGAAGATAACACCAGGCACTTACAGGGAGGATAACAGCATTAAGCAGTCTGAGCCCCGATGAAAATCATCCTCAACGTCTGGGAATTTTTTTTGGAACACCTACTTGTCAAATTGGCGGACCTCTTTTCATAAATAAGGGCCTGCGCTCGGACCCCACAGGGAAACAATCAGATAGAAACTCCGGAATGTCAACAACATTTCGGAGTTTATATCTGATTGAAGCCAGAGATTACGAAAAAGTGTGGATGCAGCATGAAAGTAAATGCACAAGTGAAAACAGTAGTCAGGAGTTAGAGGATACGATACATGGGCATTTGGTTGACCGAAGTGCCCTAGTTGCTAACACTGGACTTGCCGATCCTTTCTGAGCTGCGCCCAGCCTGTGCTCCGCCCATCAGTGTGTTGCCAGCAACATGACTGTTGATTATCGTTTCGAAAGGGTATTTTACTTCGAGCTTCAGTACCCTTTGAGTTTCTGTGAAATGCGTTATCAATTAACGCCTGTGTTTGCTGGCATGATTCCATGTTAATGACCTCACAGATTAGGGCGTGCGAATGAACCTTACTAGGTTGGCAGCTCGTCCATTGTTGGAAGCTAAATGCTTCAAAGGACAAATAAGGGGTCTCATTCTGTGTGCCCTCGACGAATTTTGCTTGTTTTCGCCGCATTATCCAACATATTCAACATCCCCACTTCCGTGAACTCTACCCAATCTCATCATTATCTCTCGCTTTGAGCTTCTCTTAGAGAATGAGCCCTCAATTCAGTTTGAGCGTTCCTAGAAGGGCTGATACTTATCGAAGTCCCTTTAGCGTGCCCAGCATGGGGCCTAGTCTGTGATGCATGACTGGAAAACCTTGGCATCATCACGCTTCCACAGTCTCATCTCATGTCCACCTCGCTCTCAAGTTTTGCACACTGGTCACAAGTGTGTAGTACGAAATCTCTTAAACAGAGTTTCATTCAACAAGCTACAACGGAATCTGATACGTGAAGCCGCTCCATCTTCTCAGTCCTTTCCCATTACAGTTGATGAATTTGCATCATACTATCAGAGTGTGCCTCTATATCTTTCACACAACGGAGCTCTTCGATGAGCATTTCACAATGATTTTTTTGAACCCTATTTTACACCTACATATTAATATTGGCAATGAACATCGTATCCGTGAAGAATTTCTCTGTGTGTGAAAAATGAGTGTATCTATAAAGAATTACCTATTGTTTGAACTACTGTTATCCATGCTCTGCTTCTCGATGGCAATAATTCGCAAGTAAGAGTGGTTCGCACAGAGTAGTATGTCTAAAGCAGTTTGAGTAGAGGTATGATTATAACTATTAGTAATAGCATTTTTCTCAAGATATTACTCTCTGCTCAGCTACAGTTTCATGACTATCTTGGTTCTCCCTCGAATTGGCATTTCCACAAGAAGCAGGGAGCTAGGCGTTTTCCAGCATCAGTAACCGATATTTCAGAAGGATTGGCCGTCGTATTCCCAGATTGGCAAGAGTACTTTTTGAGTGCCTCATTAAGTACCATTTAATGGCAGATGTGAAAGAGTCAATATCTTTCTGGAGTGCAGCGTCAAATTAGATACTGGAATCGGATTCCGAGGCAGCTGACCACCTATTCACTTTCGTGCTTCATTGTTGGCTTTAGCTCTATGTAGTGTTTGACTGGCGGCTCTCTGCATGATACTCCTGTGCAGAGATCGCTCAAGGGTTTCCCAACGTATGCGATCAAAACTGCGAGGAACAGAAAAACTGGCTTTAAAGAGTACTGCCGTCTTTTGTTGAGCAAGTGGGGTTAAACACGACCCAGTTGTACCCCGTGAACTCCAATTTGTCTAGCACGTTGAGCGATGTCGGTCAACATGTCAGGCAATCTGTCCCATGGGACGACGTCGGTCACTAGGACGACGTCGGTCACCACCACCAGTGATCGACGTCGTAGTAAGATAGTAAAATCATATGAAAGTTTCGAGCTTCTTATCTCAGTAATTTTATGGACACTTGAGCTTACTTACTTTGGTTTCAATCTGGCTTGCATCCATTTGAAACATTTTTACATTCACATTACAGCACTGTAGTCAATGCCCAGTGCCACTTTTTTGCAGCATTCCGCACTGGATCAACGCTCTTTTCATCTAATAGCAGTTTATTTGCTTACAAAAGGACCACGAAGACAAAACTAGTCACAAAGTCATCTCGACCCAACCATACCCGAGCCTCTAGAGAAGCAGGTGACATTATGAGATCTCAAGAGTACTTTCAAACATAGAGCTGTAACAATTTTTGCTTCTGCTCCTATGAGTACTTCCCTGCTCCTATCGAAATCCGAAAATGTTCGATAAAGCTTGCCATGTGGAACGAACACAACGACTGAAGACCGACACCCTCTGCGCAAAAAATAGTGTCGTGCGAGCGCACAGCAAAAACACGTTCGTCATCAACCTGCTGGTAAACGTGTGCATATGGTCGACCATGTTAGACGCTTCTCTAAACCTTGCTTTCTTGGCTGTCCTCCTTGCATTGTTCTAATATTTTCGACAAATCTAATTCGAGTGAGGACTTTGAACACTTGTAGGCCACAAGAAGCAGGCGGAACGGGTAAGGGCTATCAAAGTACACGCCCAGTGCGCTCCACACACACACAAACATGGTGGGTACGCTTGTGTGGAGGCAGTTGGTATGATCGATTATAGTATGCAAAACAGAGAGTCGGTCCACCGAAAGGCCTCAGACAAGTATTCACTTGCTGAATTTTGTTCCGCTGCTCACCGATTTGAGCCTTTGCACCAGATCTAGTCTATGCATTTTCTTTTACGAGTACTCAGTTCACCGTTCACCGTTGTATCTCTGTGGATGCAATTGAACTTGCCTAGTGGCATATTCAAGAAACGCACTTATTTCTTTTCGCTCAATCGCCTAAGGGCCTAAAGTGTCCTCCGAATACTGTTGGATGTAGCTCTCGGTGAAATTAACCCTTTGACGACAGTGCGGTTTTGCACGTAGCGTGCTAATGGCTGACCACGCCTCTTTTTTCGCGCCCAACTCGCTAAACATTGGGCAAAATTGTCCCCAAAAGTGATTTTTCTAACGAATTTTGGATGTTAGCAATATATCAAACATAGCAGCAGTCCTAGGCTCCCATATTCATATTGTTGAAAAGAGAATCGAAGGTTTGGATGGGTAACTCGGTTTTCAAAATGATGGAGAGTGAAATTTCCAGAAATCTATGTGTACAGCACAGTTTTTGATCCACTCAAAATCCCTCCTAGTGTTTGGAGGCGATGAAAAGACGAAAAAGTCTTGATTAATGGGTAATATTCGGCCTAATCGTACAAAACCCTAGTTAATATGCCGGAGAACTGGATACCACATTCTATAATTTTATATAGATTAGCTCATATAGAAGATTTCTCTAAACCATGCTTCCAATGAATATTATGAAGCATGATTATATTTTCTGGTATGTTAACAATGTTTAGAATGTGCAAATAAGAAAATAATAAGATGGCACCCACCATTGGGTGCCATTGTCCCACGCGCCAGTCTTACTAGGGAGGATGGTAGGTCGAAGTGGCCGTTTGGAACGTGGTGTACACCACTCGATGCGCCTTTGAACGCTGATTTCAAATCTGCCTTCGGAATCTGCTGAACGATCCCCTGAACGAAGTTATGAAGCAAAATAGCGCAACGGCAGTGGGCGAGACTCACAGTCAGAACATCGTGGGATCGGTCCCCTATTGTGATTGGTGTTTTGCTTTCTTGAGAAATTCAGTGTAAAAGGCCAGCAAAAGCCGTTCAGGTGTTTCCCCAAAGAATGGAAGACAGTAACCACGACAAGGGACTGATCCCACGATGTTTTGACTGTGCATCCCGCCCACTGCCGTTGCGCTGTTTTGCTTCATCACTCCGCTCAGAGAATCGTTCAGCAAATTCGGAAGGCAGATTTAGAATCAGCTTCCAAGGACGCATCAGGTGGTATACATCTCATCTCAAACGGCCACTTCGACCTACCATCCTTCCCTTGTTAGTGGCACCCACCGGTGGGTGCCATTGTCGCCAAAGGGTTAAGCATGAGCTACAGAAACTATTTATTGCGAGAGGCAATATGAATTTCGTTTAGGCAGCGTAACTTATAGGACGGTAGCATTTGCGGCTGGACAGGCTTTGCCGCGGTACTTACTCTCCCATATGTTAGTTGCGATTACGGGATATGTGTGCCTTACAGAAAAGCTTCAGGGCTTTGAAAATGCGCCTCTTACATTGCTTATCGAAACCAGAAAATTGATGCTGCGACAGCTTTGCTTATGAGTTCTGAACATTACGAGAGTAACGACGATTTCAAGAGATCAATGCGGGCGCCTTTCCGTCGCGCGCACCGCCAGTGCACCCACGCGATCGAGACTGCAATGCTAACCTACCTCACCATGACCCCTAAAACTTTCCTCTGCTAAGCCTCCTTCCTTTGGTCCGGTTTCAAAGCTGGAGGCTTTTCTGTCGTGGAGATCCACAGAACCTGTTAAAGTCGACATCGGCGCCCTCTCCTCTCTGCTACAACGATCCTTAAAAATAGGAGCTCTTTTGGTGATCAGGTGCCATCTCGTCACAGGCGCAAATTTGCTGCCGTGGAGCTGGTACGTCTGTCCCCCTACGACTTATCCCCGCACTGCGAGTCGGCATAAACATAATCCTTCTGAGCTCTTTTTTTTCAGGAGGAAGCACCTCTGAAATCAGGTTCCTGGGAATTCAGTTTAAATACATCAGTTACAAACGACAGTGCTAGTGGTTGACTAGCAGAGAAACGGGGTTTCTGTCTCTGGGAAAACTTCGGCACAATCTAGGTGTGTGCAGTGATCCGCCCGCAAATGGAAGTAAAGTAATGTCGGATGTCCACTGTAGGCAGTGGGACATGACAAGAAGCTGGAGGGCAAAATGAAAAATGACAAGAAAGTCGCAACTAGTTCCTCACCAATATTATACACTGCGTTGCAAAGCTATACGACATATCCCGAATTTCGGGTTCCTGAAGTTGCGAGGAATTAAACGCAAAAATGGCTGATGCTAATGGATTCAGCATATAAAGAAACCTTCAGAGGGAAATCACCAAGCTGCTTCATCAACTTCCAGAAGTTTATTGTCGAAAAAATGAAAAAATGGCCGTTGCAAAACCATACGACATAGCGAAAATTTTGGCAATTTTTTGATAGAGTAAAACTTCTCTACAACGTTTTACAATCATACATTACAGTATTGTAGATGAGTTGTCCACGGATTCACCGTGAGACGCTTCCTCCTTGAGGAGCGCGATTTGACACGTATTCTATCAATTTTTGAAGACCCCTTCAGGATTCCGTACAAAATATTTGAGTAGCGCCTTTTGCAGGAGATCCATGGAATTGCACCGACCATCTTAGAAACAGAGACTACGAGCAAGGATGCCCTATAGGTTTTCCACCAGATTTAGATCTGGCTAACAAGTGGACTATTTGAGTAAATCTACGTGGTGGGCTACAGAGCAGGTCGAAGTCGGCTCAATAACATGGGTAGCGGCGTCGTTCTGCAGAAAAATATGCTGGTCATGACGATTCTGCATCCTAGAGGATAGTGGGCGATGAATGAGCACTTTCTGGTAGTTGGAGGAGTTCATTCGGTGAATCGTCAAGACCACGTCCAGCTTGTCACGCCACTTGTAGACCATGAGGTATCATGATGAGATCCTCTTCGGGAGAAAGATTTCTTTTTTCTTCCGAAGAATCCTTTTCCAAGAATATTTTTCCCGAAGAGGATCTCACATGATACCTCATGGTCTACAAGTGGCGTGACAAGCTGGACGTGGTCTTGACGATTCACCGAATGAGCTCCTCCAACTACCAGAAAGTGCTCCTGCATCGCCCACTACCCTCTAGGATGCAGAATCGTCATGACCAGCGTATTTTTCTGCAGAACAACGCCGCTACCCATGTTATTGAGCCGACTTCGACTTGCTTTGTAACCCACCATGTAGATTTACTTGAATAGTCCACTTGTTAGCCATATCTGAATCCGGTAAAAAACCTATGGGGCATCCTTGCTCGTAGTCTTTGTTCCCAAGATGGTCGGTGCGATTCCATAGATCTCCTGCAAAAGGCACCAGTCAAAGATTTTGCCCGGAATCCTGAGGAGGCCTACAAAAATTGATAGAATACGTGTCAAATCGCGCTCCTCAAGGAGGGAGCGTCTCACGTTGAATCCGTAGAAAACCCATCTACAATACCGTACTGTTATGATTGTAGAACGTTGTAGAGAAGTTTTCCTGTATTAAAAAAATTGTCAAAATTTTCGCTATGTCGTATAATTTTGCAACGGCCATTTTTTCATTTTTTCGACAATAAACTTCTGGAAGTTGATGAAGGTTCTGTGAAGGTCCCCTCTGTAGGTTTCTTTATATGCTGAATTGAATGGCATTAGCCATTTTCGCGCCCAGTTCCTCGCAACTGCAGGAACCCAAAATTCGGGGTATGTCGTATAGTTTTGCAACGCAATGTATACACATCATAACCTATAAATTTGTATACGTTGTGACAAACAGATCACATACCATACTATTCACCATATATGAGTGAGAAAACTAATGAAAACCTACATCGCTTGATGCTCCAATGATAAATCTTAGAGATATAAAAATGTAGTAATTGGGAGCGATGGAAGCAAGTGAATGGCAAATGAATCTGCAAGCAATCATAGGCGAAACTACAGTAGGTATGAATGAAAGACCAATGATGACAAAGTTACGCAATGAATAAGCAGATGATCGTTATCGGTCTACGCCCGTATTGGTCGGACAATGCAGACATTCCAGGAACAATGAGGACAGCGCCTGAATTTTTTTATGTTATGGTTCAATTAGCTTAATTTAGCTTCCTTATACTTTCTCGTGAAAAAAAAAACATGCCGACAGTGAATGCTGTTAGTCCAGCTTCTTTCCATACAAACGAACTGCAGGTGATATCAAACTCAGTGATCAATGAAGTAGAATACTCTGGATCCTTGATTCTGAAAAGAATCTACACAGCAGTACAGAACTCATTCAACATTATAGACATTGCTCCGTGATTTTATAGCAAACTTTATGACATTCCCATATCATTAGGTCAGAAAAATCACGCGAGTTTCCAACCTTAGAGCGGCAGTGGTGTAGTGGCAATTGGCACGCTTACCACGCGCGCGGTCTGGAGATCAAATCCTGGGTCGTGCGTCGTCCTGGCCAACTAAGCGTTCCATTCCTACGAGGTCGTTTAGTTGGTATCAGACTTGTCTAGGAGGATAAAAACACTGACTTGTACATCGGCTGACCCCGCAATTCATTACAAGACCAAACCGCGTTCAAACGCCACTGCGAAGTATGGAAGTAGAAGGCGTGCCGCATCCAAAAATGAACCAGAGGAAGTAAACTCGGCGAAGATCGTTTGAGCATCATTTCAGATTTCAGAGTATGCAATGATTTTTGTAGTTACAAGATTACCGTTGAATTTGGCATTTCTGCTGTGAGCATTCAGCTTCTCCCTTGTTTCTTTCTGCTTTCTTTTTGATTTTTGCACCTTTCACAGTCTCATAAAATAGACCCTTTGATGCTATACAGGCCTGCAGACGTGGAAGAATTAATAGTTCATCAGAAGAAGCATCAGATAGCTCCTTAGAGCTAGGTGTATTCGAGATTTCAATGCTGTTAACTGTCAGTTCCATCCATACTTTGAGAGTTGCTCGCTTGAGCTAATTTATCTCGCAGTGATATCTCGAGATTTTCATGATAATGCAACCAAAACTGCAGACTAGCGTGTACAGAAGGTTCGGTTCAAAGATACTTCCACTCTTTTGTCGAATACAATTTACACGGGTGCCGGCTTTCTCTGTGAGAACAGCCTAGACGACATGGTCGGCTCGATGAAGGAGAATGACCTTGCAAGGCTCCATATTAATGGACTCCACTAGGAGAAAAAATTTCAACATAAGACCTTTACAAAAGGCAGTACCATCTTTTGTACCTTCTTCACCAACGCGAGCACTGTACTAGAGTGGTTTCCTTCGCGATTTACTGGACAAGTGTTCATATCCCCAGAGACTGTCCGAATTGACCTTGAAAAGCTCAACTCTACAAAAATCAATGTGCTCTTCTACAAAAGACTGCCACGGCACACCCAGAAGTAAAATTTCGTGAGTCAGTCAACTCAAATTGTGCAGGATTGGTTGTGCGTTGGGGGGGGGGAGGCAGGCAACTCCCTGGAGATCAATGACGACCTGCTGGGCACATGCATAAAATGTCATATGAGTTGTGGCATCTACTGGACAATAGCGGGTAACAACAGCGGTGACACATTCATACCACCATGCACTTATTCTTAGGAATGTTCGTAGACCTTGACCATTTTTAACATTAGCCTGCGAAGCTTCTACCGTTGTGCAATTAGTCCACTCTTTATCATAGGTCACTATACTGCAGGCAACATGTCGTTTTAATTCTACGAAGGTAGAAGAAAGACAAGCAATCTTCCTATGCGGCGATATGCTGCACCAGCACCCACTTCTGAACATTTTTGGGCCTTCTTCTAAATACAGTAGCAGCTAGAATTTTGTTAACAGACGGTTTTTGATAATTTCTCTCCTCAAAATCGAAAGATATCAAATAAGTGTTTCCTGACTCACACAAAAAATATCGGACATCATCTCAAACCAGAGTAAAACATTGTTGATTTTTGAATTTATTAAAGCAATTTGGAGTCACGTAAGCCGTTTATTTGAATACCACTTTAGCGCCGCACGCCACGCGCGCATGATACGGAAGGCTTCGGTGGAAGTGAACAGCCGGTGGAGCGTTAGTACCACTCAACCATGCGTTGTTCCGTGAAATGAATTAGATAAACGTTCAGCAGGCTGCCCATTTCTTCTGAAGATTACCGTTCGATACGCGCGATGAAGCGTGGAGATAGAGTGGTGTCTGTAAACAACCACCATGCATCGAACTTCAGGATGCCTTAGCGGTCGGATAATGTTTGACGTCAATGATGTTGAAACAGAAATACCCAACATCTACTATCGTATTTCTTAAACATCAACCATACATTTTCAACAACACTGGGGAGCTTAGCGGTCCCACAGTATGAAATGAAATCGAAAGATGCGTCGTATAGAATCTGCTTTCGAGGAGTTGGGGGACTCGGACTACGAATATCGTTATTATCGGCCGTCATCATTTGTTGTCATCCACG
>KZ345108.1:80673-92680 GCA_002352805.1 Teladorsagia circumcincta
ACATACATACATACATACATACATACATACATACATACATACATACATACATACATACATACATACATACATACATACATACATACAAACCAACACACCAAGTTAGCGGTTCATGAAATAAAAGGATTTGGCGTTCCCCCTGTTCAACGGTCCTTGAACACTACTGAATCCGAGAAACAATTTTTTCATTACTTGTAATGAAAACTCTGAAAGTCAATGCTTGTGGATGTGAGAATACGAAATGATACTGAAACAATACGCGCACAACGGCTGCCGCCAACTTTTTAATGATGACCTCAGCCGTATGTACGGTACTCTTTTCTGATGTTGGCAGTACTGACCACCATCCTGCGGACGCTAATGTAGAATCGCGATGGCTTGCGGACCCTGCTAGTAGTGGTGCGATAGCCTGTCTGCATGGAAGGACAGACAGATGAGAAAACTTGTTCCCATGCGTGGGTATCACAAAGGCAGGGTCTGTCGTTCGACGGCGGGACATGTGGCTGACCCAATCCTCTGACGAAAGGAAACATGTCAAAAACTTGATGCACCTCAGTCCTTGACGTGACCTACTATGATAGGTAGAGAGCCTTAGTACACAGGGCAGGCTCTGACATGGTACCTCTTATAAGATCATCTGCGTCAGCCACATGTCCCGCCGTCGACCAACTGACTCCCAAGGCACGCTGAAGAACGGAACTTCTCTCCATACCTTGAATGTACAACTAAGTACAGGATTAGGTTCAACATAAGGCATCACGTACATCGCTGCAGAATAGAAGAAGTTTAGGCACTCCGATAAGAAATAACCAAGAAATTGATATCTGTAAACACCGACTTTCAATTAGGCTCCTTCTGGCATTTATAAGCGCGTTACCGACATAAAAAGATGCAAGCATACCTTCCGAAGCCGTATGCATCCAGGATTTTATCTGGATCGAGGTCTGCGTAACGGGCTGATGGATGATCACTATGTTCTCTCGTTGCATAGTTAAGAGGTTGTTTATCAGATTCGTCATCTTGTGTGCTATCTAAGTGTATACTGGCACGATCAGCATCTGCGTGCTCCACCTGTAATGTGATTTCTGCTACTTGAGAATACTTCTAATAAGATCAACTTGGATAAGCACTTCAGTTGTTGCACAACCTACCATGTGTGGGAGCCAGCTTGAATGAGTCCTCATTGAAAATGAGATTTTCTTTGAGTCCTTCCACGATATATAATCAGTTTTGCGGTTGTTCGTGTCTCTGATTGACCAAAGCTCACTAGCGTTGGTCTCTCAAACTCATTGAGCGCCGAAAGTGACGCCCACTGATAAGAGCAGGTAAGATGTCGAAACGCAAGTGTCAGCATCTTTGCCGCGCCCTCCGCGCCGATATACAATGATCGCATTCATATGTGTCTAGGGTGAGGAGCAAATGGTGGTTAATAGAAAGTGACAGCAACTTGCAAGAGAATAGAAGGCACTGAGGATTATCACCTGTATCACCTGTATCCGACTTGTCCTCGCGAACTTCTCCATTCACGCAAGTCGACTTTGAACCAACCGCTCCGGTCTTGTGCACATCGTTTCCATTGTTGGCCGAACATCTTCACCATTGGATCGGCCCACCTCGTTTTAGGCCTTCTTCGAGATCGCCTATGATCCAACGGAATCCAATTCGTTAGCCTAAAAGTCCATCGGTTGTCTTTTAAACGTGCTACATGACCGGCCCAATCTCGTTTACGTTTATACATTTCCCGGACGACACCAGCAAGGCCACTTCGTCTTCGCAGCTCTGTGTTTGTGATATGTTCGCGAAGTGACACTTTGCAAATTCTGCGTTGACCTTTGCATCACAGCAAATTTCTCTTCTTCGGCTTTAGTAGACGACCAGCATTCTGCCCCGCACAGCGTCGCAGGTAACACCGTCAAGTGAAACGAGGAGGCCTTCAGTTTCATCGGGAGGTTATCGTCTAGCAATACTGTTGAGATTTTTCTGAAGCTAGACCAAGCTGCTCTCCTGCGTTTACTGTACTCCTCATTAGTGCCTTCAGTGAAACTGAGCTGGTGTCCAAGGTACTTGTAACTTTCCACTTCTTCAATCGTTCCGCCATCTATAGTAATCGTCGCTGTGGGACTTGATTGATTGTGCATCCACTTGGTTTTCGACAAGTTCATCTCTCTGTCACTGTCACTGAGAGTTATATGCCGGGAAAAATTGCGCTAACGCAATGCCACATCACCGCCGAATGGTCCGACACACCCTCGTCTACGACACTGCTCCAGCATTTCCTGGCTGACGATCTGGTAACTGGTATGAGGTTTCCAGTTAACAGATCACCTCGCAAAGTTCACAACATCATTTCCTAGAAGGCACGAGTTTGACTCGTTGCTGAGCTCAACTTTTTTTATTTTTAAATATGGCTCCCTGTTGGGACATCTCCCACAATATTCGCCAGGTCCTAGCAAATGTGTAGCAGCACTTTTGCTTGCGCTCGACTGAGGGAAAAAGTCGAGAAAGTCGTTTTTCGATAGATGATGCCGATGGACAAGACGAGCCGACCAGTCTTCAGAGTCTTAGAAGAATCTCCAATTTCTTTGTGCGTTCATTTTTGTGGCAGCGCCCTTCTCTTAACGCTTGCTCGACTCTCACGATCCTATAAAAATTCGATGATAGTGATTTCGTAGAGGATGAACTAAAGCAAACTAACTGAGAAACAGCTTCTCTCCATACTTCGGACGGTAAGGTTTAGAGAATTCTCTGCAATGAAACTTAGGTCTTCTTTTCGGGTGAATGCGTTTTGAAATTACATAATACTTGATAATCAAACTGGAACTAACAGGAACGAGCAATAATTGAGGAGAAGAAATTATCATAACGAGGAAAACAGAAAGTTCCCAAACTTTAAGACGCGCCAATTCTTCAAAAAAGTCGTGTTTCCCAACTATGGTTCGAGATTTTGGGAAATACTATTACACATCGTATTCTGCTCTCGATTTTGTATATTATGTATTAATTTGAGCTAAGTTAGTTGTTCGTTTGCTTCGCTAGATCAAAAATAAAAAAGTTCCAAACTTTTGACCGCTACTGTGTATTCACATCCTTGGAATTAGCCCTTATCGGTCACTTTCTGTCCCCAGCAAATATGTTCCCGTCTCATCCTTCACATCACTTGTCGAAACGAACTTCTCACTGCTGGTGGGACACCTTTTGTGGACTTCATGAAATTTTCGCTTCATCGCCCTTAGTCCATATCAGTTGCTATCACTTTCTGTTCCCCATCAAATATGTTCCCATCCCACCTCCTATATCATATCTTAAAATCAATCCCTGAGGGCTGTTGCGGCGCGCGCTATTTTCCGTGACAGACAGACGGACGCACACACAGACACACACAGACAGACATACTTAGCGATTATATATAGTAGGGATGGTACTGGATTGCAGATAAGTAATTCACGAATTCGCTGAGAGACACTCCGTCCTTGAGGTCTCTAGCCGGTCTGGCACGCTTTCGTCCAATTTTTTGGGCCTCCTCCTGGACCTGTGATAAAGCTTTGATTAGCTTTTTAGGAGATGCACGAATTTATACCGTTCGTACAAGAGACGACGGAACCTCTTGAAAGACCTCATACAACGCCGTAACGCCGTATAAGCACTTTCATGGTGAAATTACTCTAAACATTTCAATCAAAGCAGCACCTTTTTGTGGGGTGAAATGATGGTTGACGATTTTGTTCGAATATACATTTTCTATACATTCAGAAAATTTTTGTTTCATGTTACATGTTGTAAGTGCCTTGGTGATGTGGAAAGCATGGAAGAATGCTTTTTATGCACCTCTTTAAAAAGGCAAAAAGAGGAAAAAGTCAACTATATCATTTTATAGAAAACCTAGACTGGTGAGACGAGAATCTATCAGTTTTGAAACCAAGTACTGAACAATCTAGGGCTTTTTCGATAAGCTGTCGTCATGAACGTTGTCTGTTTTTTGTGTATTTCCAAATCGTCAGCATAATGTTACAATACCGATTACTTCCGGTTTTGGGATTGGATCACCTGTATATATGTTGAATGAGGTGGGAGTGAATACTACCCCTTAAGGTATTCCAATAAGTACAAGGTGCTCGATCCCACGGAGTAGTCTGCTCATAAAATAGACCAGTTTTACTCCGCCCGCTATCGCGCGCCTCACACGATAGGCTTTAGAGTTACTGGAGGACCCGTAGAATATCAGCATTACTAGGTACTCCACAAACCGCCTCGCAACTAAATATATTCAGTCGTATGGTCCGTTTTGCAGGTTCCCCTGTTCCACTGAAGTTCATAGTGTGACGCGTGATAACGTCGGAGCTGATTTGGTATGAATATTGCGGACCATAAACATCCATATTTCATTGGATCCAGATATCCTAGCGTAGAATATGATATTCTCGTTGTCATTCTCAGAATAAAAATGAAACCTGCTCATCCATCTAAGGCTGCGTTTATAGATCGCAACTCCGGAGGTAAGGATAGTAGGATAGTTAGGAGAGTAGTAGAGTAGGATAGTAGGATATCAAGCGACCAATGATCGAAGAGTGGGAGAGTAGGATAGCAGTAGATAGTGCTGACAAGATTTAATACACATCGTCTGAGATCGCGGGAGAGTAGTAGATTGCGATATTACGATAGTAGGATAGTAGTAGATTATGCTGAACAAATAAGATACGTATTGATTAGGATATTAGGATAGTAGGCTAGTAGTAGAGTAGGCGATTAGGATAGCAGGATAGTAAGCGACCACAAGAAGATGATCAATACTATTGAGCTTCCTATTTTCTTATTTTTCCTATTTTTCTATTATCTTCTACTTCTTCTGAAGTTAATTTTCGAGATTGGGCCAGAACTAAGAAATCCTGTAGAAACTCCTATTGACTGGTAACCACTTGTCTTTCGTGGCTGTAGATGATATGAAATTGATGATATCTTCGTTCAATGTGTCCTATTGGTGACATCATGGGTGCAAAAGAAAGGAATAGAATGTATGGTTTGGAGGGGTTGGGTTCCGCGCTCTAGTTGGAACCCTTACACCATTGTAAATGAGGGATTTTTTGAGAACATGGAATTTAGTGCTGTAGAAGTTGCGCGAGAGGGTGGGGGCGCTCTTAATTGCTTCATTTTTTACGTAACGACTTAGACTTCATTTGTGAGAATAACAAAAACATTCACTTGCGAGAGACAAAAAACTATGAACACAGCAATTTCAGAGGAGAAATATGAGCCCAAAATCTAGAACAATAAGATTCGTGCTGCAGCAGTGGTCACCTAATATCCTACTCTTCGGCAATTACAGTCAATACGTATCTAATCTGTTCAGCGGAGTCGCCTACTATCCCACCACCCCACTAGCCTACTATCCTACTATCCTAATATCCTGATCAATATGTGCTAATGTGGCCAGCGCGCTAGCCTACTATCCCACTATCATAATCTACTACTACCCTAATCGCCTACTCTACTACTATGCTCAGGGTTAACCCTATGTTGGGACAAGTACCAACGAGGGGGCCGTATTTGGTTCAGGTTTTAGAAGGGTGGTCGTACTCTCTCGGTGACCGGCAGTGGGATTCTTGGTATTAGGTCGTGAAAAAAGTTCTTGCGTTTCTTGCTGTTCCATTTTTGAAGGCTTTTTTCTCTAACTTAAGGCAATCTGCCACCGTGCTACATGAGATTCTTAAAGCTCTTCTTGCTTTATCTAATGGTGTAATCAGCGTTGTTCTATGTCACTATCTTCTAAGTTTTTGGAAGTTTGACCATGTTTGCATGGTTTCCCTTTTCCAGCTCAAAACAAACTTGAAAGAAGAGGAAGCAGATCAAGATATTGAAAATGCTTTTGTTTGAGAGTTGCAGTGATCATGCCGTGAAGTAGTTGCTCAAAAATCTTTGCAACGATAGCGAGAACCTTGAAGATGATGATGTTGGTGGTCGGATATTGGACAAGTCTAACGATTGACCGAAATCTCTGGTCGATGAGCGCTTGCACAGAATTATTGAGAAGGTACTTCCAATACTTATCGTACTTAGATTGTGGTTTGTTGTTCTATGGAAAGTCCAAAAACTCCGAATAGGGCGTGCCGCGACAACCCACCATTTTGAAGGGTCGTTCCCTATATTCAAACTTGTTTTATGCAATGAAAAGGACTTGCATTTCTACACGCTAGTAACATACGAAAAGAGCAGATTCTTTGCCACAGCACAGAGTCATTGCTGAATGGGTCGACGGCGATTAGGCTCTACAATTTTTGCCAAATTGAAACTCTACCAAAGGGAGCTTGATGTGAATATCATGAGGTCAGCGGTAGGTCTAGGTCTTCAAAACCAGGTGGAAGTGTCAGTGTGGGGAAGTGATCTTGACTATATGTCAAAATAATGCTAGAATTCTAGAACATCCGCCCGTTATCCCTGATTACAGAAGAACAGGCTCATCTCTTTCAGATGGCTCGAACGCACATCGCACAACCAACCCTGCACAAGTTGAACCAGCTAGGCTACGAACTAGGCCTGCTACCTTCTTACTCGCTAGACCTTTTGCTTATTACGTGTCACTTTCCCGATTACCTGGATAGCTCCCTCAACGAGTTATGATTGAAAATCAAACACGATGCTGAAACGATCTTTGCCGAAATAATCGTCTGTAGAATTCCAGTATTGTGAGGTGCCGGCCAAATATGACCCGCTCCTTATTGGCAGAGGATCGAGGATTCTAAGAGTTTTTATTCTAATCAAAAAACCCTGTATGAGCCGAGATACATGCATTCGAATTTTAGGGTCGAAAAGCAAGAACTTTCTTCACGACCTAATAATATCCCTATCATGACTGCATAGAAGCAGTCATGAAGAGGTAGACTTGCAGAAACAGTAGCACTATACTATAGCATGTATAAACCCACGCTTCCTTCTGAATGGGCTTTCAAACGAATCAGCGATTCAGAAGTGCGGCCGAGACAAGGCGCACACCAAGGCAGGGTATACACTGCAGGCGCATGGTCGAACCTTTCCAATACATCCTATGTTAAACGAGAAATTGCTTTCCCTGGAGGTTATGGCCAGTGAAACCCAAGGAAAACCCGCGTTGTCAATAAAGTGGCTTGAAAAACGCCCCTCCAAAAAAACCCAACGGGACTAAATTTTGAACAGCTGATTTTTCAAGAACGATCTGTTACCCATTAGAATGTTTGAATCCTGTAGTTTGTCACACCGCGCTCAGCTTTCCAAACGGATTACTTTGAACAAAGTTATGATTGTATGAAGGTTGAAAAGTCGCATTAGCACAGAAAAAAAGTGAGCTAGCTAACAGGGTTTAGCAAGCTAAATTTTTATTAAATTGACTCTGAAAGAAAATTTAGGCATGATTGGAGAGAGAATAATTTGAGTGTTTCAAATCAAATCACTCCGGCGCAAAAGCTTGAATATTGTAAAGGGAGAAAGTTAGACATTAGTGATCGACTCATTGATCGTGCCTTAGAATGTGTATTCCAGATGTCGACCGCGATACGACGCCCGAAGCCCAAGGAATGACAACATACGGACGAGGAGCGAGGGGATTCTACTGGCGGACCACGACGACGTGCGGCGGACTGGATCTCCCCCTGCTGGCGGCGCCTGGACCATATCTTGGACGACTCACAGTATTCCACCTAATCTCGCTTCCTCTGTCTCAATAAACACTTAGTAAATCTAATGTACGCTGCACTTACTATATGGAGGAAGTTATAGCGCTAGAAAGAGGGAGGAAAAATTGTAGTGCAATTTTGTTTCTTGCCTAAAAACTTATTCAATTCAAATTGTTCGAGAACAAATGAGCTTTACTCAAAAAGGCTGAGCTTCGATGATCCAAAATTCACCTCAATCTTCCGAAGTACCCTAAATTCAACAAAGAAAAACTCGTCACATTTCAATACCCCCTTCGTCACCTGTTCCCGATCAGCAAACGCGCTCCATCGTCAGGATGCGATTCAACATATTTAAACGCTATCAACACGCGTTCCCATCCCTTTGCTACCTCTAGTCTTTATGTTATTGCATTACACCTATCTGTTTTTTGGGTCCCAGGGGGTCGTACTAAATCGTCCACGAAGGGGGGGGGGGGTCGTAAAGAAATTACAAAAAGTACAAACGATAGGGCTGACTCTGACTATGCTACTATCGTAATATCGCAATCTACTACTCTCCGGCGATTTCAGTCGATACGTATCTAATCTTCTCAACGCAGTATCCTAGTCTACTACAGGGTGTCCCAAAATTACTTGCGCCAAATTCCAAAAATTCGTCAGAAAAGGCATATCGATTATTTTCATCTCGCGCACTATTAAATAGTTGTGCACATAGGTTCTCTTGTAAACTGCATCGTTATTGGAGGTAAACATCCAGTATCTATGAGTTAGCGAGAGGCGATCCAAGGTGACCTGCATCATTTGCGTGCGCGCGGAAGAGGCTGCATCTTAAAACCTTATTGAATTTCTTGATGTTCCCGTGAGCTGATACGGGTGGCCATCAAATTAAGCAGCCAAGTACGAACACTCATTCACAAGCCTGTACAAGGGAGAGTGGTCAGCGTTTCCACGGATAGAATTATTGAAATGTTTGGTTAACAGTCTATGGTGCTCCACCAGAAGGATGACAAAGCCGCTGAATATATCGAAGTCGTCACTGGTGTGCATTGCTAAGGAGAAGCATCATTAACAACCCTATTACATGCAGAAGTGCCGCTTCATTCTGCTCAGCAACAATCAGCAGAGTGGCCAGAAAGTGGAAGGTCACTGAGGCGCTCCACTTGCCGCACGCTACCCATGGTAGTTTTTTTTCTGTCAGAAAATATTCGCCGTGGAGCAGGTGTTGAATCGCCATAGCGATCACATTCTAGCTAGAAACATCGGGAGTGTCATCTCACGAGGAAGGATTGTTGGGAGAACGGCTAACCCTGCATCAGCAATAAATTGATTGTGATTCGCCGCCAATGGGGTGATGCTGCTGAATTTTGCCGATTGGTATGTGAAGATTTGCAAGGACGTGCATATTAGTGAACGTATTAAAGCATCAGTCCAATCCCCACTTTGGGAGCATGCCACAGTGTTGCCAGCAAAAAAGCGACAAAACCTACGAGGTCAAATTCGTCCAAGACAAGTGCGTGCTGCGAGCTGCACGACTTCGTCGCCGCGAGGAACAGCCTTCTTACTCCCCTAATCTTGATCGCAAGACTCTTAGTCCGGCCCATGATAAAGAGCAAGGCATGTCGAGCTCGTCATACGAATCTGTAGTCATTGCAAGCAGCATCAAAGAAAATCTGGGAAAAGATTCATAGGGAATACCTGCGTGCAACGTGCGAAGGTTGCACCAAGAGACTCCGGGGCTATATTCGAGCAGCCGGAGGACTTTTGAAATTTGATTGTTGCGTATTGTTGTGTATGATGTTAGTATGATTACGTTTAGATTCAATTACCATTCCGTGTCCAACAGCTCAAAAGACATTGCAATAAATAGGCGCAAGTAATTTTGGGACACCCTGTACTATCCCACTATCCCACTCTACTACTATCCTACTATCGTAATATCTCAATCAATTACTACTCTCCCGCGATTTCAATCGATATGTATCTAATCTGGTCAGCGCACTATCCTACTCTCCTAGTAGCCTAATCTCCTAATAACCTATTCTAATCGCCAATACCTATCTTTTTCATTGTCGCGTACTATCCTAATCTCCGGAGTCGCGAAACGAAGGCGATCTATGAACGCAGCCTAAGTGAGCATAGCGCTTATCTTTAACACATTCTTTTATATTCACCATTATTTAGAATTCCGGATCATTAGATAAAGCGATCATGCTGGCTGCCACGCTGGAATTGCTACCCTTGCGTTATCAATCGATAAGGTGTGAGATAAACAAATTCGGACGAGCGTAGCCCCCTGGAAGATACGATACCATAAGATAAGGAGACATCATCGGGTTCTGCTTTCCTTAGTAATGGATTGAAAACCGAACTTATCATCTGATTGGGGATTGCTTAAGCTTCGCTGGTTATTTCGCTATAATTTCCACGTTCCGATCCTCACAGATTTTATAAATAGGGAAGCTCTGGCATAACGCGAGCTGCGCAGCGCAATCGGCAACTTATGCGTTCCAAGGCTCCTATCAGCTTGATCAGTTGGTATCAGTTCGGAGCGTCACAAACTTGTTCCCGCCCCATCCCACACAATCCTTGTGAGTATGGAAGCTCTGGTGTCAATGCGGGCTGTGCGATGAAATTGAAGACTTTTGCGTTTTGTGGCCCCTATCAGCTTTTATCACTTTTTATCACCACCGATACTGCACCAACAACGTCCCCGTCCTACACCACATAACACTTATGAGTATGGATGCTCTGGTTTCAATACCAATGGGCTATGCAACGAAATTGACGGCTTTTACGTTAGGCACTTACAAGCTTTTATCAGTTGATATCAATTCAAGCACCTACCAACTATGTACCCGTCCCACCCCACATAACCCTTGTAAGTATGGAGGCTCTAATCTCAATACGAACGACAAAACGAAAATAGCAACATTTGTGTTCTAGCGCCTCTTATCAGCCCTCATTAGATGTTATAATTTTCTCTCCCTCACCAAATACATTCTCGTCCTACCTCCTATATCATATCTTGAAACCAACTCCTGATCACAGCTGGTACGCGCCCTATGAATTTCCGTTCATACACACACGCACACACACCTACACACATCAAGGTTGTGGTCTATATTATCGAGTGATGAGTGGCAGTTTTTCTGGAAAGGAAGGGAAACACCATTTTCATTCGATGTCTTGCATTTATTAAGCATATTTGTAAGTATGGTGTAGCAAATGATCGTTGAATTTCACACAATACTGAAGTCAGCCTCCTTGAAGAGATTTTAGAGCCTCCTCGGATGAGATGTTCTCACTGTTATCCAAATTCTGCTCTCTGCAATGCGTGTTATCAATATCTTCTTACTAAGCCAAGAAAAGTTAACCTGCAACTGTATGCAACTGTACTTGGTAAGTACCTGGAGACAGCTTCTAGTCAAGAAAGGCCTGCAACCGTACTCGCAATTACATGCGTGTAATGCAAAAGTGGACGCATTCAGCTACAAAGTGGAGACCCATTTTGAATGATCGATTTCAGAGGATTGCTTTGCTCACATCATGATGCATTAGTTAGAGTTTGCTGGTAGGAGCTCTGAGTGAACACACGTTTACAGATCCGGCTCATTTGAAAGCTTTATCCCATAGCAGCTCTGGAATCAACATTGGAATCTTTGGTTCTACGCCTCCGAGTCAGAGCCGCTCCCGCGCATGGTTTACGTGGAGAACCCGCTTCTTGTCAACATCAGCCAAGCTATCGTGTCATACAAAAAACAGTAGATAATCAAAATGTTCATGAAAAACCTGAAGGCCGCCGAAGGCGGCTGTCAGCCAGATCACAAAATATATAATAGATTATTGGGTTGTCCCACCAGTACTTTCCGAATTTCAACACTTTCATCTTTTCAGCTACTCAGAAGGACTTTTTAATGGAGGGTCAACGTGGCTTACGTGGTATCTGCGCCTCCTCATTCAAATGGTCTCCTTTTCTCTAACCAGCTGCAATAAGTAGGAGGTAAAAAAGCGTCTATTCGTCGGCTGCTTTGTGCAGCCTATTTTTCGTTTTTTTCTTGATTTCCTTTCTTGTTTTTGTTATTCGAAGATAGATTACGGACCTTCTGTTCGACCTAAGGTTAGTTTGCGGTTTTCTGGCTTCTTCTTCCATGGTAACCCTTAATCACCACCTCTAATTGGGAGTTAAGGGAACTTTACTACCGTCCCAACTGATCAAAAGTATAACCACTATCATAATCACTGATACACATGAAGAATTCGGCAAGGTCCCTTGTAGAGTGAGTGTAATCACTCAATTATTTCTCTCGCCTCTGCCGCTTCGAGGCACTGTGAGGAGAACAGTCCGTTGAAGCAATGTCAGGGCTATG
>KZ345108.1:131574-143976 GCA_002352805.1 Teladorsagia circumcincta
ATCGTCGTACCGCATCGTGTGCGTACCACGACTAGGCAAAGGGTTAAGTGTTGGAGCCACTATTTTTGCAGCGAAGGAGTGCTACGTGAGCTAGCATCTGTCGGAACTGTTCTAGTGTTCCCTACAAACCTTCCTAATACCCTACTATAATGATAAGCCTTGTACAATATTGATGTTGCTCATCTCTCTCACAACTGTTTCAAGGTCTTAATCAATATGAGGGCACTCTTGCGTAATAGAAAATACACTAGTGTGCAAAACTTAGGAACGAAATAGATTAGGTGACATAACTTTCGAACAATTCTGTGAAACTGGATCAAACTTCGCGAACATGAAGCCAAAGGCGTAAAGATTCGCCAAGTTCCAAGAAACTGGGAATGGCTACCGAATTAGAGGAACGCGGGCTCTTCCCAGACAAGAGCAAAGTATGGATTGTGACTCTAGGCTTAGTAACCTGAGGCGAGAATGAGAACATGTAAAGCATCCAGGACCATCGTTGAACATATCTGTGTTCATAGTCCACTCAGTATGGTGTGGCATGAAGTGGCAGTAGCGCACCGACCTTCCAACTCGTGATCGCGGATTGGTTCCTGGTCGACCTCACTGTGACGCAGTACTTCTCTTTTAGATGTACCTTTTCAGCAGTTCATTTGATCCCAATCCCATTAGTATGTAGAACAATGGGCGAACGCATCGAGCAACCTAGGTGGAAAACTCTTGAAACGCTAGGATCTTTGGCCATTGGTGAAGCGTGTCCGCTATCCCAAGTCAAATACTTTGAAGCACGTGTGGCGTGGATTCACAACAGCTATTGTGGCGCACCCTCATGCGCCAACAACTGTCCACCAGTTGTCAATCGCGGTGTTCGAGGAATGGAACGAGGAATGGAACGTTCGGTGAGGCTCCTTTCTGTCACGGAATCTCTTCAGCAATCAAACATTACTCGCAGTCCGTAGTGTTCATGCCAACGATCGAAGACCAGCTCCTCTTCTTTCAATACCATGACTTAGGGTAGCCTCACCGAACGACCGCTTCAGACACCGTTTTTGAAGAAAAATGTCTTTTTCAATCCTCCCATTGCTCCTTTCTGTCAGTAACTCTCTGCGCTACACTGCAACATTCCCTCTATATGCGTGCAAAATTTCAACGACCCAGGTCAGCTAATCTTGAGATACCATGCAAAAATTGCTTACGTCCTTAAGTTTTGCACACCAATGTAATTCAGTGCTGATAGACAACATTCTATCCACTGGTTGCCTTGGTTTTTTGCTAATTATTCTCTCCAATCGAGAAGGGGAGGAAGTCTCCGTATATGTTCTGCTAGAGAAAATACAGGGTCAAACGACGTGTTGGCCGGTCTCGAGATTTCCACAGACCCTTCCCATCAGCTTTGGGGTGGTATCCTGTGCACCCAACGTACCATTCCCTACACCACCCACATCACCATGGCTATTCCTGCGTTGACATTCCTGCTGTTGACATTTGAGTCTAAAACTATTCAAAACTCCAACCCTGCTCTAAACTCCTTTGGAGCTATAGTCGTCGGATAAGTCTTCACACCTTGCCATGTTGGGAGCGGATTTCATCAAACATAACACGTGCACAATCGGGGTGTGTGTAGAAGGCCTGACCACATCTGCGCTTCCATATTGATGTTAACATAGACTATTGTATTCGATTCCTTTTTCAAAATGATTACCTAATGTTTGAACAACTGTAATCCATGCCCTGCTTCTTGATGGTAATAATTCACAAGTGAGAGTAGCGCGAACCGACTGATACGTCTGAAAAATCAAATAATATTGTTGATCCCTCCAAGGATGTAGCATTTTCACTCATTCATATGACATGTGATAAAATCTGTTGTGAAAGATAGTAGTAAAAGTCATTTTGAGAATAACTTAATACTATTCATTCATTTTTCATTTTTAATGCATGTATTGCTGCAAATGGGAAGTATTTTGAGACGAATTTCTTACCATGCATGCTTAATAAGATAAGTGAGTGGGTCGACATGGCTATCTGAGAGGAGCCGTATATTTTATTTCCCATAAAGCATCCGAACCTGTTCAAGGATTCACACACATGGTGCAGGGTTAACCTCGAGCTCGAATAAAATTTCAGATAGGGTTAAACACAGGTAAAGACCGCCTCCCCTAATTTTATTTGATTCGCTTCCGGTCGTGATTGCATCTCCAAAATTGTAAAACTTGTCAAAGACGACCTCCTCTCTCATAATCATGATCTCTCTAACATCCTCAAGTACTCTGGCAGCGACCTTCTTCGGAAAGTCGCAAATACGACTGACTGGTCTGCCTAAGTAACTAGGTGGTCGAGACTTTGAAGCTGAAAGTTTTCCTCTAATTGGATTCTTTCTGCACAGTGTCCGCCATAAATGTAATAGAAAATTACTCTTGGCACAGAACCTGTAGTACAAAATGAATCACGGTAAAACCCTGCAGATAAATACAAAGCATCGCTCCAACAGAGTGCTGCAAGATCATTAGATATGGTTGCCTCTGACGCAATTCAACACGGAACGGACCGAGTGCATCACATGGTGATGCGCGCAAACAAGAGAATGGACACCTTTTGCTTGACTTACTCTGACATTTTTCATGTTTTGAAATTATCCGCCTAGACTATCGGACCCGAAATGAAGTACGTTCCCCAGCGATAGTCAAAATATTGATCGAGTGATGGTTACTAAAGAGAAAATATGAGAAAAGGCGCAGAAATACGCGCGCAACTACGGTCCGTTATGTGTTGATACGTTGAATCCTGCGGTACCCTACCACGTCGGCACGCGGCATGGCACACTTTTCTGTGACGAAGAATTGTACTTAGGCAACAAGTCACATCTACAACACTATATGCTTGCTGGCAAGATTCAAACAACTACGGGGAGGTTTAGATTGTGTCTTTTACCCATTTTTATTCTGTCGTAATGATTCGGACTGCAGTTGCGTTACAACGGCACGGTGCAAACCGCTATAGACCCACAGTCAAAGGTGGCGAAGAGTCAGGAACTTGGAGATGGCAGGACAACCCTGGCCAAGGAAGAACATTCCGTCTTCCTAGCACTGCTTTCCATGCCTTGGAACTTGAATTTTTATTGCATTTTGTATTTTGTCTGATGAGTGTAGCCGCTGCTACAGTCAATGTACGGAGCACTAAAGGTTGATGTTAAAAGGCTTGTGCAGAACAAGGGAATAATCTATTCTACTTGCAAACCCATCATTGACACTTCTAATGGCAGCCTGGAATGAAAGCGCTGCGCCATCCATGTTTCCATGCCGTTAGGCAGAAATATGGAAAGAGAACCGGAGCGCTCTCATGGCTTCAGAAGGAACTATTATATAACACGATCATTAGACAAAAATGCATGGAACCATGATGATCACTTTGCCCTTACCCTTTCCATCTAGCCCGAGTTCTTCTCTTCCTACGGTCTGTATCTCTTGAAAATAAGTAGAAATAGCAAAGACGCGCAATATTGCTCTGATGGTCATTAAAATGTATTCTGCGTAAACTTTTTATCAGCGAACTCCGCGTCTCTGCCATCCATAATGTCTTCAGCCATTCCTCTGCTTGGATCGCCGTCTACTGTTTATGCCTCCTTATTGACTGGCCACTCAAAAGTACAGCTTCGACTTCGCACGCTATCTAATATATTAAATGTGTCTTGCTTTTTTCGCGACGTTTCTCAAAAACGGACCAAAGCGAGATAAAGGAGATCTTGTGGTCAATGTGAATGATTAGGCCACCTGGTCCAATACCGTCTCTGACGAACAGCGCTCGTTTTTGTCAATGAAAACGTCAGAATCAATTAATATATCTACACTACGCACATTCTGATGAAGATAGTGCGGTGAAAAAAAGCACACTAACCAAGGACGGTCATGCTGTTCGTGACGAGCTCTGCTCCCTTGCACTCGCCTCGAGGCGCTGAGCTTGACACTGTCTCCCCGATCTGAACGATTTTTCGAACGGAGTTATAAGGCAAAGAAGCGCAGCGGCGGTGCCCTGTCTCGCAGGCAGAAATTTGTGGGAACCGCTCGCAAACTCTTCACACCGGCAACTAACGGCAAGTGTTGATGAATTAGCGGATTGAGAGGCTTTTCGGCCACATTGACGTTGAAAAACAGAAAAGCAGACTCCACGAAAAATCATTCTCATCACCGTTTGCCTGCGAGACCGGAGCACTAGCGCTGCTTTTTGCTGCTTTATAACTCCTTTCAAACCGTTTAGCATATAGTGAAGGCCATTTTGAGCTCAGCGTCTCGAGGCGAGTGCAATGGTGCTCAGTTCACTGCTAGTGGCCGGACCAACCTGATGGCCTTCCCTGGTAAGGGTACTATTTGTGACTTTCAACCTGACTGGTTTGGCTTGCAAATAAAGGTTTCACATTGATGTGTCTATTTTTTTCTTGGATCCCATGGAGAGAAGATTTTGTCCTACCACAGCTGAGTAGATCTATGTTAGAAAGTGGTGCTCCCCTGTATGATGCAGCACAAGTTAATTCCTGAAGAAACCACTGAACAAATTCTGCGCTAATTCTCCAGAAAACCGTATGTGCCGTCGCCGCACCAAACAAGAAAATCTTCTTTATTTTCTCGTGATAATGGTGGCAACCATATCTGATTAATTTGCAGCTATTTCGATAGAGGCAGCTATTACGATAAAGAGGAAGCGCATCGGGGAAGCATATTCACCGCACAGAGCAGTCACTTGGTGCCGAGGAAGCGAGCTGTGGCGTTTCCACAACAAAAATTGTGCTGGCTGCTGAGCAGGACCTCGAAAGCACTCTGCCCCCATCTTCAAACGAGTGGCGCTGCCAACAGCTGCACAACTGAAGCAACTTGGCTAAAGCATGGTTCGGAATGCTGTCAGTCAGCTTTCTGAGCTGTTATCCGTTCTTGAGTGAAAACCAATAGCCGGAAAAGGGGGTCCCGTTTCGCGTTCTCTTGACGGATTTTTCTGCTCTTTCCGCCATTGGCGTACCACTGCGCATCCCATGTCCCCTCTGAACCCTTCTAGAAAATATTGTAATCGCTGCCTCTAATGTAAGATGATGAATCGCCAGTAGTTTTCCATTGCGTTTTATTTTGAAAACGATTGCAGGTCATAATTACCTAATTGCCACCTTTGTGGCTCACCCTTCATCTCAAACCCTTGAAGATTTGATTTGAAAAGATTTGAAGATTCAAAATCCCTAACTTCTCTGGAAAAATTACATTCACGGAAAATGTTCAGGATTTACATAATTATGCGCAGAGGAGCTCAAGAAGCAGAAAAAACTCCCGCTGGTGGAGCACATCATGCATGGATCACGTCTGATTGTGCAAGACTCCTACCAACGCAAATGCAACCCGATAATGATACCTTGCCGGTCATGCTAGTCGCAATAGTGTCGCAGTTTCAGACTTCACAGAACAGGGTCTGGATGCATGGTGGAGGTGAATCTTCACCTACCTGGAACCTGGAAGCATAGAGGCTAAAAGGGACAGCTCCCCCATTGTACTGCTTGACCTCAATCCTATTGAGAAATATTGTCAGCATGAGCCGACTTCAACATCGATACGATCACGATCAAAATCGATAAATCGAAATGGTCATTTGCATTCGTGTAGCATGGGATGGTGGTGTTGTCCGCTCCTTCAAGGGGTGCCACTGGAAACTGCTCACTTTTGTGGGTTGAGCTGATCGTGGACATGCGAATGCAGGCGATAGGTCCTCGTGACAGGCCAACATACGAACACCCACGTCACATCACGAAGGGCGCTGCCATTATATGAATCTCGAGATAATGCTACGCTGGAGTTGACGCGCACTCGCAAAGCCCGGAAAGTGCGAAAAGTATACGAGAGTCTCTGGTGCAAGGACGGCATCGGGGGGCGACTAGGCTAGTCCAAAAGCCCTGCAACGTATCGAAGGCCCGCGTCGCAAGCTTAATATTCACAGTAATCGGCCGCTCGTGCGAGTTAGAGAAGCTCTAGAGCGCCGACGAATTGATTTCCGTGCCGTGCGGGAAAAGAGATGGTCCTGCTGTGAGTCAAGAGACATTGGCCGTGGCATCAAAAGCTTTTTCTGTGGCGGTTCCGGAACCATTAACGGAGTTGGAATGATTGTCTCTGAACGCTTCCGTGATTCAATCGTAAGCGTGGAGCGCTTCGATGTCCGCTTAATGAAATTCATTGTCGTCATCAAGCGTAAGAAGTACCACTTGTTCTCTGCATACGCCCCACAGGCGGGTTGCTCCGAGCAAACCAAGGACGAGTTCTGGAATCTGCTTGATGAGAAGACAGCTGAGGTACCGTCACAAGAAGCCATAGTTGTCCCAGGTGATCTCAATGGGCACTACGAAAGACGGTTATAGCTGTCATGGTGGTTTTGGATATGGGTCACGTAATACTGATGGCGAGCGAATTTTTGAATATGCAGACTCGCATAACCTCGCCGTTGTAAACACAAAATTTCGACAACGTGACTCTCATCCTATCACCTTCTATAGCGGCGAAGCCAGAACCCAAATTGATTTCGTCCTTGTTAAACACCGCAATCAAAGGCTCGTAACAGACGCGAAAGCAGTGCCTTACGAAGCGGTCGTCACGCAACATCGACCACTCGTTTGTACGCTGGAAATTGCCCCGCCGAAACAGAAACTAGTCGAAAGGTGTGGGCTAGCGAGAATCAAGTGGTGGCGACTGAAGAAAAAGAAGCAACTGTCGTTATATGCCTTCGATTACCGGCGGAGACGACTGTTGACGAAACTTGGAAAGGTGCTGCCGAAGGAATTACTAGGGTTGTCCGATCCAAACTCGACATGACGAAGCCTGGACGGCGGAGAATTGACAGGCAAACATGGTTGTACATGGAACAGGTCAGAGAGATAGTGCGCGAGAGGGAGAAGCGCTACCACGCATTTCTTCCCGAAAAGACAACTGATAACTGGCGGAGCTACCAGATTGCGAAGAAAGAGGAGAAGAAGGCCGTTGCTTCCACAAAGGCAGCTTATTTTGCTGAAGTAAGTGAAAAGCTCGAGTCGCGCGATGAAGAGCGGTACGCTTAGCGACTTACAAAGACCCGCCATCGCCAGACCGAGCATATAGAAATTCTTCTCGGCATAAATGATGAAAGTGGCCGCCTCTTGATGGACCGCAAAAATACATTGAAGGATGGCACGACCACTCCGAAAACATCCAACAGTAGAATTCGCCCATCCTGCCATCCCTCGTGCCCCGCCAGTGCACGGCCCCGTTCAAAAGATAGCCGTGAGTAAGACCATAATGGCTTTGAAAAAAATGAACCCAGGCAAATCAACCGGTCCCGGCGAGTTAGCGGCCGACTTGTGTATGTCAAAGTGCTGGAATCCTGCCGAATGGGTGATGGAGTTTTTCAACCAGGTCATTGCAGAGAAAAAGGTGCCCGAGAGCTGGCAACAGAGCACGACGACTCTCACCTGGAAGAAGAAGGGCAGCCGTGGAGACTGCGCAAGTTACCGTCCAATTCGCCTGCTCTCGCACAGCATGAAAAAATTTTTGAGCGATTTGTAGACAGTCGTATCCGTAACATTTATCTGACTACCACCATTGCGGTTTTGTGGCTGGCTGCAGCACCATCGATGCTATACACGCCGCTCCTCTTGTTAAAGAAACATGACGAAAAACGAAGACTGGTGCATTCGGCCTTCCTAGACTTAAAGATCGCGTTCCGCGTGACGTTATATGGTATGCTTTACGGCAGCATGGCGTCCCCGAAGAGCTTATTGATTGGATGCGCATACTTCACTCAAGTCTGAGCCGAGTGCAAACTGCAGCACGCACTTCGATGGATTTCCCTATCTACGTCGGGGTACACCAAGGCTCCGCGTTATCCCCGCTCCTATTTGTTGTCGTCATGAATGCTATCTCAACTGATCTTCAGAAGCCGCGTCCATGAACGCTGCTCTATGCTGATGACGTGATGCTCTCCAGCGAAGATAAAAGCACGCTCGAGTAACAAGGTCCGACCGTCTGGCTATGTGACTCAGGTTAAACGTCAGAAAGTCTAGTACTTGGCTACCGATCCGAGTGAACCATGCACTATTAAGATAAACGGCACTGAGCTTACACGTACACCAACATTCAAGTATCTTGGGTCAGCAACGTCTGATGGTAGTCTGCTTTTCCTTTTTTCTGCTTTTCTAGTTTTTGAAGCGAATTCTCGCGGCAATGCTGCCTGGTTGAAATGGCGCTCGATGAGTGGCGTTCTCTGCGATAGGAACATATCAGAACGTCTCAAACCCAAGATTTAGACCGTATCCGCCCAGTCGCGATTTAGAGTGCTGAGTGCCGGCCTGTGACTGAAGAAGTCGAAGCCCGTCCCAGTGTCATGAAAACAAAGATGCTGCGTTGGACAGCTGGGATAACCCGAGCAGACCACATTGGGAACGATGTTATCAGGGAGCGATTCGGTGTAACTCCGACTGTCGACAAGATGCGTGAAGCCCGTCTTCGATGGTACGGTTATTTTCTTCGCGTAAAACATGACAGTGTCCGTAAGGTCAGCTTGAGCCTTGACGTGTCCGGGAAGCGGTCTAAAGAGCGCCCGAAACAGCGCTGGGTCGACACATTGCACACCGACTTGAAGTCGACCAATCATTTAATCGGGAAAAGTGGCGTCAGCACATCAGAAAAACGGACCCCGCTAACAAGCAGGACAAACGCTAAAGAATAAGAAGAAGAGTACGTGTATCTTGGATGTGTTCTGGACGAATCTAAAACCTGCCGGTCGATTTTGGTCATGGACATATGGGTTGTGGATATGGACAGTTCGATGCAATTAGAGGTCAATATAGTAGCTTGATTGGTAGACATGAATATCACATTCGTTCATCGCAAAAATTTTACAGGTGCTGGCGCCAAAAAAACGCCAGATGGGTCACCAAATTTGCTGCAAACCTCGTAGTTGGAGATAGTCAGACACCTAGAATACCAATATTGTTCCGAAGCGAGTGAGCCTGCAGTCTGCGCTACGGACGCAGGTGCAAAGCTGGTGGGACAGCGTCGGCACCTGTGGAGCAGGCGCCAGACGATCTCGCGCTGAATGATGGCTTGGTCTTGTTGTACGGGTTGAAGTGCCAACTTGAACAATTTCTAGCCGAATCCATAGCAGACTAATTGTTGAAAGTACGCAAAAATGTGCCTTTCTTGTATTTTATACACACGTATTTGAGTGCTACTGTTATGCAGCACATCTATGTAATAAACATAGGTCCACCACATCTACGAGCAGTGGTTAAATTAGGTTAAAATCTTACATCACTTGATGCTCCAATGATAAACCTTAGCGATATGAAAACATAGAAATTGGGTGCGATGGAAGCTAGAGAATGGGATGCGAATCTGTAAAAGTAACTGAAATAGAATTAATTCCAGCTTGCAGAAACACCAAAAGCTTGAGTTCTATATATTTTAGCTTACGCGACGAATAAGCATATAAGCACTATCGGTCTACGACCATACTCGTCAGATAGCGCGGACATCCAGGGAACGACGAAAATGGCACCTGAACTCTTTTTTCACGTTTTGCAACAGCTTTATTTAATGTCAAATCAGACTGTGCAGGCCGCATAAAATGTGATATTTACTCCAATATTTTAACCTAACTAGTGCCATAATGCCATAACTAAGTGATTAACCTTGTCACGCATGCGTGACTTCATACCAGGTTGCTTATACTATTCAATCTAAAAATCATATTTCAGTACACCATAAGGGGTGTCCCACAGAATGATCGACGCACTTAGCTCCCTTAGCTTGCGTCACTTTCCTAATAGTTGTGCTGCCATGAATAGCAACCAACAGCAGCAGAGGGCAGGCAGAGAAAAAAGTTCGCAAGTCGTTGGCACGATCGTTTCAACCAGATTGGTCTCCGTCAACCACAGGGAACTCTCGTCCCTGAGAAAACTGTACGCCTTCCACTATGCGCCCTTCCCTTGTGGCACCAGCATCTCGTGGATGTGACACGTATGCACAAAAAGGTGTTCCATTTAGTGGAAAGCATTATCACAATCACGACATGGCGTTGAAGTAGAATCACAATACTCGATTTTATCTTAATTTTGATGAGAAGTGGCTTTTCTCTTCCAGTTGCCATAATCCTGCCCTTCGCCCAGTTTCCTTCGGCTGCCACTGCAGTACCATGTGGATGACCGATTGTCTCGGTAGGTGTTCATATAGCCGTCGGGGTAACATCACAATCATGACGTTGCAAAACATCGATATGGCGAGGCTTGCGAGCTCCCCCTTTTTGTTTGCGGACCGATGGACAAAAATGCATTCATACCCACATGCAGACAAACTAGCCACGAAGTTATCAATCTATAAACAGAAGAATATCTTTATATACATTAGTCATTCCACACATAGAATCTCCTATTTCACCTTCACGTGTTCTGCGTAATTTTTCATTGTCAGTATTACTCAGCGCTAAAAGAAGCGACAAATCAGTGAATCCACACTGTCGTCAAAGTATTAACGTTATTTCGAGAAGTAGTATGAAAAGCTGTACTTTGCTATCTCAACTACTTAGAAAGCAATGAGGAGTAGCTTTGTTGAGAGAAGGTTAAGTAGACATACCGAGGGTGAAGGCTGTTAGCCCAGCCTCTTTCCACACAAACGAACTGCAGCTGATATCAAACTCCGTAATCAATGATGTGGAATACTCTGGGTCTTTCACTCTGAAGAACACCGATAATGTTACAAATCTACGATTAATCTACGATTAAGGCGAGCCCAATTCCCTCCGACCGCGACAAAACACATTTTTCACTCTAACCAGCAAGGCAGTGATTGGCGCGAAATCTGCTTCAACGACCATGGACTGAGATGGAGCGTAAGCTCTTTCATAAATACGATTTAGAACGCACAGAATTGAAGTACTGGAAAGTGTTCTTATATCAACTCTTGGTCCAAACAGGTTTTGGTAGTCTAAGTCAGTTCTTGGTTCCCTTTTTGACTTCTTATTGACCAGATTTTATGATACTATGTTACCGACGGCAGTCGATTTCGCTCCACTTGTTTTATTGTAACCAACCAGATCGTTCACCCGGCAACTGCCGGACCTCCCCTTCCTGCGTAGGCATGAGCTTTCCGTTTCACCGACACCTCGGGGAGATGCCGCACGTGGAATAGGGCACAGCGGAAGGCTATGCACAAAGATGTGCTCCATGTAATAGAGGGCATCATCACATTTCGGTAGAATAGCATCGCAATACCTAATTAGGCGCTCATGTCCTTGGGGGGGGACATCACAGAAGGGCCGATGTTAAGTAACACTAGGACTGAGCCTAGGACAGGGGAGGAACATCACGGGGAATACATACTGCTCACATATTGCATCCAGGATCCCTGTCATTGCCCAAGGCCTAATTCCAAGCACAATAATTGACTCACTAACTTGAATGTCCCCCCCCCAAGGACATAAGCGCCCCTAATTACACATTGGCTTTATTGAGGAGTGTTTTTCCTCATTTCTCTCACCACCCTTAGCCCTTCTTAATTCCACTGCCCTCCAGCTGCCATTGCAGCACCATATGGAATGACCGACAGTGTGCTCAGTAAGTGCTTATAAAGCCGCTGCGGTGTTATCACAGTCATGCCATTGCAAAACATTCACAGCCAAACTCCTGCAAGCTATCCGATTTCTTAGCGGTTTGTTTATTCCAATAGGTTCCTTATCATTCATTGCCGGCGGACAGATGGACGTACATACATACATACATACATACATACATACATACATACATACATACATACATACATACATACATCCTACTATATATAAGCGGCTAAGTGTGTGTGTGTGTGTGCGTGTGTGTGTGTCTGTTTGACCGGAAATTCATAGCTCGGGTATCAGCGACCGCCAGGAGCTGATTCCAGGATATGATATGAGGTGGGACAGGAACATGTGTGGTGGGGGACAAAAAGTGACAACCGCTGATAAGAGCTGATAGCAGGCGCCAAAACGCAAATTTCGTGGAATTTACAGCGAGTGTCCCAGCAGCGCTGAGGCGCTGGTTCTGACAAGTGATGTGGAGGGTGGAACGGTGGCATGTTTGGTGGGGGACAAAAAGTGACAACGGCTGGTAAGGGCTGACAATAACAATATGCGTTAGGACATGGAAGGCCGCTCGAATTAGACTTTAGGTTACGCATTTTTTGATTTCATTTCATTTGCGATGCTGTCGCAAGCATCGAGCACTCGACCGCTGGAATCTCAAAGTTTCTGAGAATGTATGGTGGATCTCACACTACAGTCCATATCCCAGACTCAGGGTAGGCGTGTAAGCGGAATAGACGTCGCTGCTGCCGCAATTGATAGAAGTTGCGATGATAAGTTGTTGCCAGCATTCTTCGC
>KZ345108.1:153397-163660 GCA_002352805.1 Teladorsagia circumcincta
GGTTTCTTGCATGGCATACAGGGTAGCGAGAAATCACGTGTGCCTGACATTTTTCTCAATTTCGAACATTGTATGATGCGTGATGCGGTGCGTAAGTTTGCGTTCCAAAACATTGTTTTGTTTTATTTGTTACTAATTGTTAGTTGTAGAGGAAAGAATTCGCTTTCCAAGTTGTGCTGATGACCTGCTCAAGTTGGTACGCGATTGTGCGGCAAGCGTAGAGCTCGAATAAGAGCTCAACGATCTTTTAGCGCTCTCAATTTCTCTGAGAGCCGTCCAGGAGCCTGTATAGCAATCTGAACTCGAAAGAGAGTGAGGGTGTAGTACCAGCTCCCGATCAGTGCAGCGAATTATTAGGAAGAGGACTGACCGAAAAGGTCAGCTTCGAACGCGCTAAACAGCCGGGTCTTCTCAGAGGTGTATTCAAATAATAGTCCTACAATATAGTCGGCAAAGCGGTTGTGTGTGTGTGTCTGGCCGGAAATTCATAACTTCGCTCCCATTGGGCGCAGAGCGCTCAAACTTTCAGGAGATATAGGACATTACTGGACGCGAACATTGATAGTGGGTGACCAAAAGTGATAACTACTGATCAGAGCTGATAACGGACGCCGTAATGCCGACGTCACCAATTTCGTTACGCCTTTCCCTTTGACAGTGCAGAGTTTGCACTCATAAGATTTATGTGGTATGTTACGAAAAAAGAGCAAAAAAAGGTGATAGCAAATGATAAGAGCTGATAACGTGCGCCTGAACGCCCAGGCCATCGGCTTCGTTACTCCTTTTGCACTGACAGTAACAAGTTTGTACTCACGTATGCTATGTGGGGTGGGACTGGGACCTAAACGGTGGTTGTGTGAAAGTGATAGCAGCTGATATGAACTGATAAGGGGCGTCAGACTGTGAATACTGCTAATTTCGCTGCGGCTTTCAAGGTGACTGTAGAACCTTGGCTCTTACACATGTTAAGGAACTCTTTCTGAGACACAGACATTAGATGATCAAAAGTGATAACAATCGATAACGGCTGATCAGGAAGTTCGGAGTTTGTGCACCGTCAATTACGTTGCAGTCTAAATGATGACAGTAGAATCCTAGCTCCAGCAGCTGCGAAGGGAGTCGAACGGAGGCCCTGTTGGTGTTTGGCCCTGCGGCATAAACTGATAACAAATGATAGCAAACGCTTGGGTACAATCCAACTTTAACGCAATCACCACTAGCAAACAATCGTGGTGATGGGTGACACGAAATGGTAATGAGCGACAACTGAGTGCGCATTCAGTCGAAATAAGCCAGGTTCGCAGCAACTGAACACAAACCATGCTCGATTCTTTACCAAGAAAAGCAAAGGACGTTGGGCCGCTGAAGTATCCGGACTTGGGTCAATGGTGCACTCCCACCAGATTTAAGCACTAGCTGCTTGCTGCTTAATCACATCTTCTTACATCGATGCTCATAGCAGAGAAAAAAACTAATAAACCGCTAAAATAATCAAGTCCAATAACAATGCGAAAGGTTTATGAAGGCCTGATAAGCACCAGTATCACTCCGCATGCTACCGCGCGCACTATGCGATAATCTTCAATGAAAATGAATAGCTCTTGAGCTGCGTTCATACTTCGCGACTCCGGAGATTAGGATAGTGCGCGACAATGAAAAAGATAGGTATCGACGGGTAGGATAGGATAGTAGTAGCATATTAGCAGGATAGGTTCATTCCAGCTCTCAGCACCACATGTCAATAAAAAGAACCCGTGAGAACCTCGTCCTTTGGAAGTTTGATGAATTGAGGCCGTGTCAGTGCTTTGGCCAGGTTTCCAATGGTTTTTATCAATTAAAGCGTGAAAATCAATGAAAATCCCTATCAAAAAGTGATCCTCAAGAAAGCAGTGGTCGCCGAGAAGCAGAATAATACCAATTTCAATTTCCTACAGGGAAATGCTCTAGCCCATAGATTAATACATGATTCACATAAGAAATTGAAATGCAAAAAGGTTGGAAAGGAATAGGCAAAATTTGCAATAAATTTTTGTTGAACCCGTGCGCTGCACCATCATCTCGAGGGACAAACAAATTGAGGCCTTTATCAAAACTGGCAGCGGTCGCTTCGGAACTGCTCTGCAAGGTAAAATGTCATAGCTCGATGTTTCACGAAGTTAATTACTTTGGAATTCTTAGACAAAAAAATGAAGTTTGGAGAATTCTCATGGCCCACGTAATTTTTCGCCACCCTCTAATGGTACTTGCGTGAAAGTCTTAGCTGTAGTTTATTCATCTTGAGCGGCCCTCTAAATGACAAGAAAGGGGTGATGAAGTGGTCCATGGTTTGAATCCTCGTGGTGACCAATTCTGCATTCTCGATTGGCGCTTGCGTGATCTCGCAAAATAACACCCGTCGCTATTGCTGGATCTCATATTACTACGAGTGATTCATATAAGTCATTTTCACGAGAAAATGGTGCCAGGTAGGTGCACCGCTTCAGCTTTCGATTCCCTTTTTGGGCATTCGGAGGGCCGCTCAGGAACAATAAACTGTACATTCTCAATCTGTGCACGCACCTCCATATGATGCAGAAAACCGTTTGAAGGAAGCTGGGCTTTTCCTGGAAGACCTTCCTGGTTAGTGATCATGCTCCAACACTTCTCAGATGAAAGGCAATTGACAATACTATAAAGTACTTCTGCAATTGTGAATTGTACACACCTGCGAGGCGGTGGCCGAGAGGTGAAGAAAGTGAGGCTAAATGTTTTAGCGTTAGAGGATCAATCGTCACAGCGCTACTAGGCCCCACATCTAAAAACCGCACTCCTTGAAACCGCCTCTCCTCAAAACAAATTCAGACGAGACCTTTGTTGTCGAGGTTCGCGACTGTGGTCCCGGTACTGGCTCATCCTCCGTCACCGGGCATATGCCTCAGCTGCTCGGAGGAGTTGCCTCTGCCAGACGATGCTCTCCGGAAGTGAACTTCTGCGAAGGGTGGGGCTCGGGCTCCAATCCTCGAAGAAGGCAACTCTCTTAGGTGTCGCGTGCACTCACTTCTTGCATGCAGTCTCATGGGACCCACAGCTCTGTCTGTTCGAAGCGCTGGCACGAAGGCTTCGCTACACCTGACGAACGCTATTGGCTGCCTGCTGCTTTCGGATAGTTGGCAGGTTGCTCCTTCACTCACCCATCGCTGAAGATTTGCTATGATTGAGAGCACGGCAGCTTGGCATACCCAAGCCTGGCGGTTAGCTAACGACCTCGATTACGTGTGAGAGGTAACTGCAAATAAATCGTGAGTGTATCTAGTGTACCGTGTAATGTGCTATAGGTTAGCATAGAGAAGCGCCAAGGCTGAGACCCAACTGAGGCGTAGTAGGTTTTTCATGTGCAGTTATTTATAGAAAGCTCGGTCCGTGAGGTGGGAGAGCTTTTGTCAACTGCGAGCCTTGCTCTCGTAGATTGCCGCTTACCGCGCACTTCCCTGGGTTAAAAGCCTGGATGCTCAAGCGCAGGCCATGTCTGCAGGAAACGGAATGGTCCTGAGGAGGGACCCGTAGGATAGCGAGAACGTACGAGGGCTCCAGTTCATCGCTAATGTTAGAGGATTGGAAGGGAATTGCTCACGCACCACGACAGTCACAATTATATTCCGATTCCGTTTTTGAAGACCATCGTCAAATCCACTACGCCTTATGATCCTACCTCCTGTTATTTGCCAATTTATCGAGACACTCTCCAGTATTTAAGCCGTTAATAATGTGTCAATGCTCAAATAGCTAATTCCTAATTCAGGCCGCTGGCTATGGACGGAGATCCAAAGCTAGCCGCCAGAATCAAGATACCAATCGTTAAGCATTGACAATTTCTTCGGTTCCTTCTTCACTGCCGCACCATTTGACACCTCTGATTTCACGTTTGGTCAACATCAAACTATCGTGCTCACTTCTTTGAATGCAGTATGGTCAAGATGGTGACAATTGGATTTGTTCCAGCAGTGTTTGAAAAAAACTCGTTCGGCAGTTTCATTGCAAGAAGGAAAGGAGGCATCACGGCGGCAACGCGTTTAAAGCTGCAACAGGCATACAGTATATATGATCCGCTAAGCGGACTGTCTTACTGAAAAGTCATAACTTTGTACTCGTTGTTCGGAAAGTCGCCTAATTTAGAGGGAGTGAAGGGGACATGATGGAAACGCTGGTGGTTGCCGGAAGTACAAGTACTGATGGGAGCTCATTACGAAAGTCCAAATTCAAAAGTCACCGACTTCGTTACGTATTTCATGTCGAGGTGGATTTCGGTTGAAAAATAATCAACGATGGTTGTGTGCTGTGCAAGAAAACTGTCTGGAGTGAATGTGCGCGAGGAAAGCAGAGGTGGCTAGTGCGTGACAACAGTGAATGTGCGCGCGCGAGAGCGTGCGAAAACTCTTCACAAGTTCTTGACCGATTTTCATCCTGCTTCGTGTTGACGCAAATATATTTGTGCCCTTATTTGTACACTACACTGCGACGCATAATCACACTTCCACCTAAAAAATACCCGAAAGCTTGCTCCTGAAGATGTTCCTTAAAAAGGGTCTAGGAAAGAATTAAGATATATCAGGTTGGTCTGAGAGTCTTGCAACAAATTACATTGAATGCTGGAAAATTTTATTGAGATCCCCGAAAATTCCGCAACATGGGTATTGAGGTAGCATCCACTTCTCAAAAACATGAATATCCCGGCTTTTGGGAAACGTGGTCCATCGCAACCTGTACCGTCACAAGCAGGGTCAACCCTACGTTGCGCAAAGAACAACGAGGGGGTCGCATTTGGCCGAACGAAAGGGGGGGTCGCATACAGAGGGACCTGGGGTGAAAGGCCGGGAGGAATGGTCTTAAAAGACATGAATTTACCATAAACTCAATAGTAATCATATTTCAGGCTTGGCTGTTTCGTATCGATCTTCCTGCATGAATTACCACGTCGTGAAAAAATCTTGAAAAAATGAAAGTGCACACTGGAGAGCATGCATGCATTATAAGTCTCACCATCAGCCATCACTATCCTCAATACATGAACCGCACTTTTGAAACATTCCTGAAGTCTCAAGGAGACAAAGTGTAGAGCAGTTCATGGGAAAGTAAAACAACCATCAAACCATAAAACACACAATGGTACCGCAAAACATACAATGCAATTCGATCATGTGCTATCACCTTCTTCGGGAAAGTGGAGGACCTTCATATGCGAGTGCGACTTCCACCCACAGACTGGTGCACGCGGTATACCCGAGCAGGCGTTTTTTCATGAAAACGCCTTCTCTGTGAGCGGCCGTAAGCAGACAACTTTCTCAAGAAAATTTTGATGTTCAAATCAAATCTAAGCGGAACAAAATGTAGCGAACTTGCTGAATTGAATTTCAAATACCCCTTATGAAATTGAAGCAGAAGAAGGAATTCCATGTAACGTTAACGCTAGTAATGAAGTACACTTCGCGTAGATTCCAACGGTCTTTACCACCTCTCATTTTATGGAGTTCGAAGGAAGTTATGGGTTCTTCAAGATTGCGATGTCGCGGTTCAGAAAAAAGGCCTGAAAAAAAAAGTCTGTGAAAAAAAACGGAACGATGGGACTATTTTTTGAACGAGTAATTTTTCAAAAAAGTTTCAGCGCTCATTTAAAAGCTCTAATCTTCTAGTTTCTAATTAGCCTTAGACATTCGCAAAGTTGAATACGAAGGAAGTTATAAATGCTCGAATGTCGAAAACTCGCGATTTCTCAACAATCGGACCCCAAACCCCCCAAAAACGGAACGACGGGACTATTTTTCGAAAGAATGATCGCTGAAAAATTTTCAGGTGCTTGTTTGAAAGCGCTTATCTTCTAGTTTCCAATTAGCATTAGACATTTGCAAAAAGTTAATTATGAAGAAAGTTATGAATGCTTGAATGTCGAAAACTCGCGTGTGCAGAAAAAACGGAACGACGGGACGATTTTTTTAAATATTGAACATCTGCAACATTTCAAATGCTTTCTTGAAAGAAATCTATTTGTATTTTTAAAATTTTGGTGAGGTTTCATGAAAACTCCTGTGGACGAAGATATAAGCTTTCAAAGAAGGCGCCCGTAAGTATTGGAGATTTAGATTTTCCAGCTTCTACAAGAAAGACGGTTGGACGTTGACGGAAATTTTGGCACATACCTGAAATTAGAAACTACTAGGAACATAACGGTACCTAGGTTTACAAAAAATACTCTCAATTCCTCTAATAAAACTTTTGATATTTCATTTTGCCTCAAATCCGCGTCCCAAGCGAGTGGAAAACGCGCTCCACGTCATCTCACGCCGCGGTAAGGGCGCGAAATCCTAGATTCAAACTTTACTGTTCGGTTTCGTGCCTTATCTATTTCTGTTAAGGAATGTTTCTGTTCTCTTTTTGTTAGGGAACCCTTCCGTACTACTTTAGAGGCGGCGCTAAAGGCCTCTTAAGCAGTACGGAAGAGTTCCCGGCGCTATTGCATTATTACAACCCCAGTAGGGAGTGTCAAAAGTTTTTTCGCTGAAACTTCGTCTATTGGGGTTATCGGAGGTCCTGATCAAGAATAGATCCATTTTTGACGCTGGCGCCAAATTGGCGCCAGACGGCGCCAGTTGGCGCCCCTACTGAATGTCACGAAATTCGGTGTAAATTTGTATGTAGGGGTTTTGCAGGGGTTTTGTTGTTTGTAGGGGTTATTCGGGGCCCTGATTACGAATATCACACACAGAAATACACCGTAACACTAAAAACACACATATCCAATAAGGGGGTCGCACTGAAACCCCTTGAAATGGAGGGGGTCGCAAAAAATTTGGAATTTGCGCAGCGCAGGGTTGACCCTGGTCACAAGTGTCTTCTATGAAGCTAACAAGTTGCGAGGTCATCCGATTACTTTCCTATTTTTTAACATTTTTTTTTCAGTTTCGGAGCCGTTGCAAGGTCGTAGCACACCCATCAGAATTCTCCTTATTGTTGGATTTTTTGGTTCAACCCAACAACGTTGGTAATATTTATTTGGCGTATGGCAACTCATCTAGAATCACCGAGGCTTGTTTTCTGTACTCCCCCGAAGAATCTATTACAAGGACTGAAGCCATTTTCAGGAGCTCAAAGAAAACCGTAGCTTAGTAGTCCCAAATCTCACTAGGAATAGAAAAAAGAGAGAACCACAATATTCAGTAATATCTCCTCGAAAGGATTGGCGTATAAGCTCAAAGACTACGTGGAGCAAAATCACCATGTGCGCTAAGCCTGTTTAAGCTTTACGACAGAAAGCGGATAAAACTGAAATCCTCTGGCAAAATCACCGATACAGCCAACTAGCATAGAGTTGTGCGAAGCGTGCTGCCATGCTCGTTAACACGTTGACGACATAGCGCGTTATGCGTTTTTACACCGAGTGGGACCAGAGCAATTCTGCGAGGACTGCTGTCGCACTCCAAATCCATGGATTTTAAGCTGTAAGTACGCAATACTTTGATGCGACCAAGTGTTTTCAATGATATTTGATCTATCTAACTTATCGGGAAGACAGTAGTGGAAGTTTGACCAAGATGACGTGTTAAAGCCACGAAAAGCCAACCAAAATCTTCCCACACAAATAGATTGGTGTTCCTTTCAACCATGCCTTGTTATCAACATAATTGCAGTAATAGAGAGAAAATGAATAATAAACTGAACATTCCTATCCATACGCTCTGGAAAACCTCTACCAAACTAAAGGATATCTGCTCATTTCGTATTCCACGGGATTTTAGTTACGTTCATGTATGACCAATGAAATAAACACAAAAAACTTGGGAAGAAATCGGGCATGTGCGTGAAAAATAAATAGAATGGGTGTGGCATACATAGTTGGCACAATGTCCGATGAGGTTCAAAAATACATAGTTGCGGCGCTGTCGTCAAGGTGTTAAGTGTTCTGACTAAAACCAGAGAAGAAAAATGCAACGAAAGAGTGGGCTAGGGCTGGGCTTTTTCATTTAAGATAGTGTTTTGCTCTCATATGGTCACAAGAGATTTGACTTCGATGGACCAGATGACGCTGTTCACTGATAGAGGAATATAGGCTAGGATTCGGCAATAGAATTCTTTCGACAGGATTTTCGTGGTGGTCTCCCAAATATGTGGGGATTCTTAATCTCATCCTGAGTCCCACACCTGAAGTCTTTGCCCACTGGAATAAGTTTACTAGAGCAGGGGAAAGTTGAAGAACTCCATTCTCTCTTCTTTTGTCCCATAGACTCCTCGTAGAAAGCTATCTTTTCAATGAGTAACACACCTTGTCATGCGAGGCTTTAACAAGGAGAATCTCTTGATTCTTTCATCTTTTCCAAAATGGTTTCTTGCATGTTGTAAAGGTTTACGCAAGGAACACGAAGCTATGGCCCATTTTTCCTGAACGCCTCTGTAAACCTCAAGACCGTGGTGAAGAAATTGTTCAACGTTTAATCCTCCTTGGTGACACTTGTCGCAACTTACGTTGGAGCCTCGAATGTCGCCAAATTACGAGTATGACATGTTCATCAAAGCTGGTGCCATTTGAACACAACTAGAAGGCACCAAAATGAATTGCAAAAATTAGTCATCAAGGGGATCGAACTTTGAACCAGCTCTTCTCTCTCACCTTTCTAGGAGCGTTCAGGAAAAACGGACCATAGTTTTGTGTTCGTCGCATGAGTCTCTACAAAGAGTTCCATGTCCTGAAAGACCCCCCTTGTAAGAGCCCGTGGGTACCAATAAACTTTATGACTTCAGTGGAATGGCCAGCAAACATGCGCGTCTGAAATTTGTTGAGACTCACTCGGAAAACCTTTGTTAGCAATGGCTGCGCGAGCACTTAAAAAACCAACTCAATCTCAAAACTGAAGCAACGTATTCTCTAGTGATGGGCACAAGTCTGATTTAGACAAGTATAATAATTTGCGGCCGCATTTTCTCCTGTCTGGATAGTGTAACTCAGCTGAGCGGCTCCCTTTGGAATACTATTCAAAACAATAAGGTTCGGTTTATTGAGTCATTTCTGCATTTTTTTTGTTTTGAAAGGGAGGTGTGCTATGATATTCATAGTTTTTGGGAGGGAATGGTGCCCTATGATTTTGCGACGCACTGTATTACACCGATTTCGCAAAAAAATTCTTCATGCCCTCAATTCAAACGAGTACACCTTGGAATCTCTTACAAGTCATGATGCCCCGAAGAGTAGCCAAAAGATGGGCGAGGGCACGCTTTCTCAATTTGCGGTGCACTGGTGCTTCAATTTACTCAGGTCGACTTTTTTTCATGTGAAGATGGTCCACACCCCAACCACCTCGTAGCTATCAATCACGATGCTCTAGCTGACGCTGCTGAAAAGAGGTCTGAATAGACTATCAGTTATTTGCCGGGGCAATTCTGACGCGACAAGGAGACAGCACTAAGGCATTCCCAAAGACTTTCGAAGACCAGGGACGACGGAGTTTTGATACCATATGCCTTGAGCCCGAATCAGCTCCAAATACAATCTGACATCATTACGTTCGAGTCGACTTACTATGGTTTCTTTGAATGACCAACCACGATGAGGAGCGAGTAAGTCAGGATTTCCGGAACTCTGACAGCCCCACCTGCAGATGTCGCAGTCAATGCGGAAGTCGATCATTCATAGCTGGATTGCAACGCTTCTGGTTTGAAAGAAATGCAAGGCAGAGTCTACTTCATGATGACGGTATTTACCTACCTATAGCTGAAAAAGTCCAGGAAACTTCTAAGACTCTCGGACATAAAGTTCTTTTATATACTCCTTACAGCCCTGACCTAGTGCTACCAGATGCCCATAAAAACTCATTCCGAAGATCACGTCATCGAAATTGGCATCCAATCTTTCTTCGATCAGCATTCAACGGAGTTCTACAAGATAGGCATCAGACAGCTAGTGCGTTGACAGTAGGGTTAGATACTGATGGTGTGTATTGTGCTGGATGAATGGAACGAGAAGATAGTAAAAATATTAAAATCAAAATCTAGCTAGATTGCTGCAAGAATTATGAACCAACCTCATATGCAAACGCAGTTCTAAATGTCAACACAGAATTCCAGCTCGAAGACAGCAACAAGTTTTCATTTTCATTTTTTGAAAAAAAACGCTCTGCCTGTGAAGCAAAATCATACTTCCACCACATGCTCCTCCCTGCATCTTATTTTTACCCAATCAAATTTTTGAAACATCGTCCATTCAGGTTCCTCAGATTATGGCAAAAACAAAACCGCTGTCAG
>KZ345108.1:270155-282216 GCA_002352805.1 Teladorsagia circumcincta
ATACATACATACATACATACAAACCGACACACCAAGTTAGCGGTTTATATGTTAGAAGGATCGGGACCAACCCACGTAATAAGGCGGGAGAAATCCGACGGGCCGGATGTCTTCAAAGTTTTAGGGAACTCCAATTTCTTCAAGCATTTATTTTTGTAGCTGCATCGTTTTCGCTATGCTTGTTCGACTCTGATAACCCTAGAAACTTTTGATAATAGCGATTCTGTAGAGAAGGAACTCATAAGAACAGTTTTTCTCCGTACTCATACTGTAGGGTCTAGATAAAGCTCTGCAATAGAAACAAGGTTTTTTTCCTCGTTGATTCGTTTTGAGATGACATAATACTCAATAATCAACTAAAGTTAACAAAAACGTGCAACTGTTGAGGAGAAGAAATTATTATAATTGTGATCATTATAGCGAGGAAAACAGAGAGTTTCCAAACTTTTGCCACGTCAATCCTTCAAAAAATCGTATTTCTCAACTACGTTATGGGATTTGGGAAGCCATGTTGCGCATCGTAATTTTTTCTTGATTTTGCATACTATGTGTGAATTTGAGACAAATTAATTGTTGATTGGCTTCGGTAGATCGAAAATAAAATTTTTTCCAAACTTTTGACCGCTACTGTAGACGCTTTCTGATATCCTCCCCCATTTCCCTCTTTATTGAGGGCTCTTTGGGAGTCTTGCGAACTAGATCGGAGGAGGAGAAATTGTGTCGCGAAGTACCAGCCTCATGCTCCGTAGGTCCTGTGAATCAGTAGAATTGAGGACAGCTATGTAGTTGGGGTGAAGAGGGAGCTCCAAATGGATAAGGGGCGTGAGTCTAGCGCAGAATCCAATCCTCTGCATTATGTGCGCAACGAGGCGTACTAGAACAACATTTCTATTTGTGCTTGTCCTTTCTGCCGTGGAGGTTAGTAGATGGAACATTTACTTGAACGGTAACGTTTCGACATAACCTGCCTCTTCTTAGGCCTGAGCGAGGTTCAAGATCAACGATTACAATTTAATCCACCAAGCGTCTTACCTTCGCTAGCGTTTTTGACATGTGGAGATGTTCAATGTACTGCAATCATTTTCTTTCTGTGAGCCAAACGAGGTTTTCAAGATGAAATCTTTATTTACTTGCCTTACATTTGGACCAATTCTTCTTCTTCCGTCTGGACATGATCTATAGCCTTTTGATTTGTTAGCTAATCGATAAACCGCTTTCAATTTCCTCGACGTCATAGAACGTCGAGAATACTCCGTAGTACCCAATGACGAAGAAAGAACTCACCCAGGATTCCACTGATGCGGAGCAGTAGCTCACGTCCTATGTTAGTTGACGTCAATGTTCACTGTTATCACTTTTTGTCCCCCACTAACATGATTCCGTTCCACCCTCCACGTCACTTCTAAGAGCCAACCCTCACCCATGCTGGGACACCCGCTGCATATTTCGTGAAATTTGCGTTTTGGCGCCTCTTATCAGCTGTTATCACTTTTTGTCCACCAAACCTGTTCCAGTTCCACCCTCCACATCACTTGTCAGAACCAACGTCTCACCGCTGCTAGGACACCCGTTTTTGATTCTGCGAAATTCGCGTTTTGACGCCTCTTATCAGCTCTTGTCATTCGTTATCACTTTCTGTCCCTCACCAAATATGTTCCCGCCTCACCCCCTACACCATAAACTCCTGGCGACCGCTGGTACCCGAGCTATGAATTCCCGGTCAAACACACACATCAACAGACACACTTAGCCGCCTATATATAGTAGGATTTTGCCAATTAGCACGTAGCACTCATAGCTCGCACTTTGAAACAGAGGGCAAGAACTCATTCGTTATCGATGGACACTCGTTTCGGCCGTTCATTCTGGGTTTCCTTGCGGAAATCCAGAATGATTCCAGTGCTTTTCTGGATGAAATCTCAGTCTCGCACGCTAACACAGAACATTTAATAGTGCAACGTGCAAATTGGCGGAATCCTACTATATATAAGCGGCTGAGTGTGTCTATTGGTGTGTGTTTGTGTGTTTGACCGGAAATTCATAGCTCGGCTACTAGTCGTCGCCAGGAGCTGATTTCAGGATATCATATAGGGGGTGGGACGGTAACATATTTGGTGGGAGACAAAAAGTGATATCTGCTGATAAGAGTTGATAACAGGCACAAATTTCACGAAATTCAGAGTGGGTGTCTCAGCAGCGGTGAGGCGTTGGTTTTGACTACTGATGTGGAGGGTGGAATGGGAACATGTTTGGTGACAAAAAGTGATAACGGCTGGAAAGGGCTGATAATAGCAGTATACCTAAGGACATGGTGGGCCATTTAAATCAGATTCTAGGTTACACATTTTTTGATATCACTTCAGTGCGATGCTATCATAAGCACCGAGCACCACTCGACCGCTACACTCCTAAAATTCCTGAGAATAAATGGTGGATCTCCTGAATATTCCTTACTATATATTGGGTTGTCTCATTATTCCTGTCGCACTTCTATTCAAATTCAAATTTTTTCTCTTCAAGTCTGATTCACGGCGTAATACGTTAATATGTTGAAGCACGCTTCAAGACCCTTGGTGATGTGGTTTCAGAAGTTTGAGCAGGTAACGGGTTAAACAGCTAGGAATGAAAATAAGGCAGTGACAATAATGCATGATTACCCTTTACGATCCTCAAATGATACCTATTGCAGGGAGGATAGCAGGGAAGATCAGCGCTATGTTTGGCCCAGCCTCTGCTATTGATGGGGTACTGAGCTAGTGATCCAATCCCAACGGCAAAGAAGAATCGAGCTGTGAAGTTTAACCTCACACTGGGCATGCGGTCGCTTCCGATCAGGACCCCTCGCTCCTTAAACTGGGAGTGCATCCGGAGGTTACTAACAGGTTACTGTAGCAGATACCTGGGCGCAACCGACACCAGCACGCACCAGCCGGATGCCAAAGATTGCACCAGTGTGAAGTTTCTTTGGAATCCTTATAATCCGGCCGACCATGAGCGAGAAGCATGCTTGACTATCTGGGAAAAATTCATTCCCTCTGCAGTCCACTTCGGCCCTCTGTAGTCGATCGCCAGTGATGAAAAGTCAAGAGCTCACTGCGACACTAACACGCGGCACGCTAGATGGCTACCTCGCAAACGGGGCACCAGGTCATCTGAAGCCCGAACTCCGTCGTCTGAGAATACTGTTCTTGGTTTGTTGTATTCGCTGGGTGGCCTTGTTCGGGAGTCACTTCACTGTATGAAGACAAGCACTGCGAAAGCCAGCGTGAAATAGCTCTCCAGGCTGGCTCCGCCATTGCGAGGAAATCGTCAAAAGTGTCTCCGAATCTCCTTTCCCCAAATGGACCCTCGATCTCACATTGCGATACCAACCCGCCACATTCTGTGGGAGATAGCCAGGGTCATCACGCCTCATCCACCATATAGCACTGGCATCGCTCCATCGGAGTGTCGCACACCAAAATCGAGTTTTGTCACTCCATCAATTCCCTGCTTCCCTCATTCTGAACTGATAGCTTCAAAACATTCCCTAGCAAACGCATGTACAGTGGCGCTCAAAAGTCTTCGGTGGAATACTTTTCCGACTGTAACTTTTTTCCTGCATTATCAAATCAGTCCAAATTTTTATATGTTTTGGAGACAAGCCTCGTTCATTTATTAGGGATATTACAGCTGAAGAAGCGGAAGAGTAAGAACGAAGCAATTATTTCATCCGAAATTCCCGAGTATGACCAAATTCCATGTAAACTTAAAATTGTTGTAAAAAGCTCAGAATCCCACGAAACAACCGTTCTCTCGGTTTTAAAACATTACGCAGCTTGAATACTTTGTTGGTTACCTTCCGGAGCAGCTGAAACCTTGACAGGCCCATGAATGGAATCAGTCATTAGATTCACTGTCTGTTGGGGAAACCACCTCAATTTTCCTCCATGGCGAATTTGTCCTTCTAATTCTGGCTCTTTTTGTGACAAAGGTTGCTCTACATCTTTTCATAGTTTTTCCATAGTTTTCACAGTTGAAAAAGTATTCCACCGAAGACTTTTGAGCGCTACTGTATATCAGTGACCATGATGGTAGATAAGCTGTTCATCAGTTGTTTGCTAGAGGAGGTAAAACTTGAATAAACAAAAGACAACCCAATATAATTCGCTAAGTATGTATGTCTATGCGTGTGTGTAGGTCTGTGTGTATACTCCGTATCTCGAAGTCGGATTAGGCGTGGCTATGGTTCTCACGTGGCGACTGCCGCGCTTGATAGAAGTTGCGCGAATAAGCTTCTTCCAAGCTGATATCCGGCAGATTATGCTAGAAACAGCTTATCATCACGGATTCTATCAAGTCCGGCGGCCGCCACGTCAAACCCCACGCCTAATCTGACTTCGAGATATGGACTGTATATGCGTGTGTCTGTGACGATATTCGTAGCGCGCGTACCAGCAGTCGTAAGGAGTTGATTTCAGGGTATGATATAGGGGTAGGACGGGGATATACACTGCGACGCATAATTTTAGTTCCACCTAGAATCTTTCCAAAAACTTGAATCTGGGATGTTTTCGAAGAAGGCTTTATAGGCAAATTGTGAGACATATAAACGCGAATCCAAATATCAACACGGAAATCCAGTTTGGGAAAGCAAAAATTTTTTATCCTCATTTTTTTGAAAATACCCGCTTTGCCGATGACGCAAAATCATACTTTCACCTCATGTTCTCCGCTGCATTTTGCTTTTACCCAATCAAATTCTGAAATTATTACCCACTCAAGTTCCTTGGTTTATAACAAATATAAAACCGCTGTCAGACTTCCGTAAAAGGAAAACACTTGCAAAAGTGACGCAGGAATTCTTGAAGTGGCAACTAACGCTAGAATTTGTCGGGGTGACTTTATAACGAACAAATTTCCCAAGGCTGCTACAGGATATGATACTGAGAAGAACCCTGATTAATATCTGACCGAGATATGCACCGTATCGTGAGAAAATAATACAGCTTTATCCAGCCGGGTACGGAAATTAAAACCTCTTCAAGAGTTAGTGTCTCAAATGAAGCAGTTTCACGTGATTTACAACACGATCGTGTCAGTCCATGCCTGGAAGATGAGAGATACGCTTTTAGTAAAAAGAATTTATAGAGAAAAAATGAGCCATTTTTCTCAGAAAGCTCAGCCAGTTCGAGTGACATTCTTTCATTTGTGAATTTTGATTTACGTCTTTCTTTCCCTTAGCATTTTCCTTTCTTAAATCGGTTTTTTTTTCCTCGTAGCACACGTGATGGAGAAGGAAAAGATCAGGAATATGGTCTGAGGCACCAAAATATCACAGGTAAAAAAGTTTCCTCAAATCGCTCTACTTAGCAAAACTTTTTGAGAAAAATTGCTCGTTTTTTTCTTCTAACTTGTTTTCAGTAAAAGCGTATTTCTCATCTTCCAGGCATGGACTGACACGATCGTGTTGTGAATCACGTGAAACTGCTTCATTTGAGACACTAACTCTTGAAGAGGTTTTAATTTCCGTACCCGGCTGGATAAAGCTGTATTATTTTCTCACGATACGGTGCATATCTCGGTCAGATATTAATCAGGGTTCTTCTCAGTATCATATCCTGTAGCAGCCTTGGGTAATTTGTTCGTTATAAAGTCACCCCGACAAATTCTAGCGTTAGTTGCCACTTCAAGAACTCCTGCTTCACTTTTGCAAGAGTTTTCCTTTTACGGAAGTCTGACAGCGGTTTTATATTTGTTATAAACCAAGGAACTTGAGTGGGTAATAATTTCAGAATTTGATTGGGTAAAAGCAAAATGCAGCGGAGAACATGAGGTGAAAGTGTGATTTTGCGTCATCGGCAAAGCGGGTATTTTCAAAAAAATGAGGATAAAATTTTTTGCTTTCCCAAACTGGATTTCCGTGTTGATATTCGAATTCGCGTTTATATGTCTCACTATTTTCCTGTAGAGCCTTCTTGAAAAACATCCCCAGATGCAAGTTTTTTGGAAAGATTCTAGATGGAACTAAGATTATGCGTAGCAGTGTATTTGGTGGGGGACAGAAACCGATAACTGCTTATAAGATTTGATAAGGGGCGTTAGAACGCAAAAGTCACTTAATGCATTGCGTCCGGCCTAGTAGCAGTGATTCGCTCCATTCCGACTATGATGTAGCGGATGGGAAGAGAACATATTTGATGGGGACAAGGAAGTGTTAATAGCTGGCGGGAGCTGAGAAGAAGCGTTGTGAGGAAAATGTCACGATAATGACAGCGCAAGACTCAGCAGCATTGAGGCGTTGTTTTGCAGAAATGATCTTGGGGGTGGAACGGGAACATTTTTGAGGTGGACCAGAAAGTGGTGGTAGGCTGACAGGGGCTGGTAAGGAGCGTTGGAAGGCAGATGCCACTGAGATTCCTATCCAGATGTGCGATAAAAAGTCACCTCATTTCTTCGCGATTTCCTCGCAATCCATTTGACCGCTAATCCCCGAGCTTACTAAATGGTTGATGTCTGTGGAAATGCGCTAAGTATTGGACTTCCTATCTCATCATAGGCATAGGAGGTTACTCAACCGCTATGCCATCCCAACATCCAAAGCATGGTGGATGTTAACGCAGAGGGCTTATAATAAGCAGCCCAAGTAATTGCGTTCGCTTTCAAGGGTCATTCAGCTGTTAGACTTTATCAAATCTAGAAAAATGATAGACGTTTCATCTGCCTTCGTAAATACTATTAGTCAAATCCATTGAAAGCGCTATAATACTCAACAACAGCTCAGCTATACTCACTTCCACTAGAGTCTACGTTTGATGCGCGCGATAGCGAGCGGAGCAAAACTGGTTTGATATATATGACACTGCGAGACTTGAATAGAGCTCGTTTCCTTCATTGACGTCAACTAACACAGGGCGAGAGCTACTGTTCCGCATCGGTGGAATCTTGGGTGAGTACTTCCTCCATCACTGGGCACTCCAAAGTATTCTCGATCTTCTGTGACGTCGAGAATATTGAGAGCGGTTGATCGCGGTTAAGCTAATAAATCAAAAAGCTTTAGATCATCTCTAGACCTCTGAAGAAGACGAAGCGGTCGAAACGTAAGGCCAGTAACTGAGGAGTTCATCTCAAAAACTTCGTTTGGCATACAGTACAAAAACAATTGCAGTACATTTAACATCAAATGCCGAGGTTCCAAGAAAGAACGACATGGATACCATCACGTTGAGAGCTCTACCAAGAAACATGAGCAGATGAAGTTTGAACTCACTCAGGATTCCATCGTCTGTGCGAAAATTTCGCTACCATACAAAAGCGTCGGTCAGTAAGAAACAAAGCATACCATAATATGACTTCAGTAATAAGTGGGAGGGGCACGTACGCTTCATTCTACAGCTCGCTCTGCAGTATAACGTCGGAAGACCACTTGTTATCGAAGGGCATTCATCGCCGTCCATCGCTGGATTTCTTGCAGAACTCAGAGTGCTCCTATTTTCTAGCAACCATTTCCGTCTCTTGCACCAACACTGTACACTTTTTTCCAAATCAGCGCAGCTATGTTTCAGAGCCATATGTCTTGCAAGAGCCATTGAAAGAATACAGCGTCCCATGTAAGACAGTCTTTCATTGATGCGAGTGGTTCAGTTCTTTTTTTTCTCAAATATAGTTTGAGTCTTGGCACTTGACTTGGTATTACTCTTTTATAAGAGCATCCTCTTATCTTATCGTATGGGCAAATGACACGAACACTGCTTATCATAAAGCGTGTTTCGCACCAGTTGCCGTCCGATGCTTTTGTTGGGGACATTAGCCAACTGAACATCTCGCGGCTGTGCGCTTTGAATGCTCCGTTGAATATCAGTGCTCACTTCGGCAGATATGAAGGAGAGACATAGGGTTTGTTCCATCTCCGATACCCTACGACACGGTGAGCACCCGAAATTCAGCATGAACTACGACGTTACTGCCGCAGTCATGTACAATGCGCGTTGCAGAGTAACAACCCCAAAAACCCGCGTTCACCAAAGCCGCCCCGAGCCCTGGGGCAGCTATCCAAAAATGGACTGAGGTATTGCAGCGCGCTGCGCGCGAAAGCTCCTCGCCCTAAACGAGGTCAGTCGTGCACGCGAGCCATCCTCCTCCTGTTCCTTAAACTGTGCTCAGTATAGTTGGCGGGTTTGCTCGACGCATGCTCTCATCGTTGAGAGATCGCAGAGAAAACGAAAAGCGAGAGGCGAGCACACGCTTCGGCGCGTCAATGTGTCGCGCATTGTACGTGACTACGGCGGGAACGTCGTAATTCACGCTGGATTTCGGGTGCTCGCCGTGTCCAAACGGCTTAAGCTCCGCAAAACTTAGTTTTCTCTTTAGGCAACCGATAGATAGGAAAATGTAAGCGTACTGCAAGCTGTAGTGAATCGTTTCGTTTGTGTCGCACTGCGGTCCACGACTGACCGTAACAAAAACTCGATCATATCGACAAGTAATCCCTACTTTTATGTACATCACATCAATGCATCTACATATACCTTAACATCTGAAGTGTTGACATTTCTCGAATGAAAATGAAGACACCTGTTGAGAGGCATTTCACAATGGTCCTACCAAGAACAGAGATCAATAGAGCAATCTCGACGGCTGCGCTGGTGAATAAGAATAAGGCCTTCCCGAATAAAACAGATGCATGACCTGTACGGGTTTGAGACCGAATAGTTCTGCTACAGCACTGAGCTAAAAAACGTACATAGACTGATGGACGAAGTCGACCAAGAGCGTTGATCAACCTTATAGCTGACGAGTAAATTGTTTGCAATCGGTGGTGCCGTTTGAGGTCGTCACCACTATGCCAACCTTTCCGTCCTTGTTGTACAGGTTCCATGCGTCGACATCTAGACTCAATCACATCAGCATCCGACTATCCTAGCGTTGGATATGCCATGTAATGCAAATCAGTGTTGACGGAGTCCCAAGTTAAACATGAAATTACAACTACTAGCCGGCTAGCTCAAGGTCAGGGTGCCATCCCCAAAGAAAAAACCCTTGTTGAATGGGATCCCCTGTTGCTTTTTGCATGCTGAGCATTCTGAAGAAAGAAATAGTGCGTCGGTCTCTAAGGGAATCAAGATGAAAGTTCGGGAATTTGACCAAATCGAGTTGAGTAACTCACCAGGAACTTACTGTCACTGTGAATTCACAAGCTACCGTTGCGTGGATTAGGTTCGACACAACAGACCACTGAATAGCATGCTTATTCAAATAATAATTGACTGAAAGATGTTATACCTTGACCTTGATCTACTCCAACGAATCCCTGAACAAAAAACTCTTGAGAAACAATTCAGTGGATTTCCAAGGAAAACAATACACCCGCGATTCACGAAGCGGCACACCCTACGGCCTTGGAAATTGAATTGTCTATCATGACAGTCTCATAAAGCCAAGATGCGGCTCACGTGATCATTGATAGATGATAACTTCACTAGCTGTTCCGTGAACCTGGTGTGCACACCAAGTCTCAGTAAAATCCGTGAGTGACTTTCTTATCCAATTTGAACTGAGGGATGGTTGACCGCCTCCTGCGCAAGGTGAATGAATAGTACTGATAGATTGTTCTCTCACTCTGAGAGAAAAGGAAATAACCTATCGTGCTTCACCTCACACGATGAGGATATTTTTTTATATGAAGGACTTTGCTGTGCTCCGAGGTAACGTGGCATTATTCACACATCTCAGCCGTAGTGCACCCATGGCTAATGTAAAAAAGTTGGAAACTCTACTCGAAAAATGCGACTCTCTCTGTGGTCTTTGCCCTCGCATGTTGTGAGAAGCTCCCGAGACAATCTCAGAATAATCTAACTGAATCTACTGGTCACTGTGTGGCATGACTTGGAGTCTAGATTAGGCCCAACTACCTGTCCCAACTCTTTTCGGAAGTTCAACAATCCTGGAACGGTATCATTGCATAACGATGTTGACGATGGCGCAGATGATTCGAACATTCTTACAGAATAAGATGCCTTCTTATTGAGGCTCCCGTCTACGACACTTCCAGAAAGAGCCGTAATGCTTTGACGCTTAATGTCTTGCGCTCTAGCAATATGCCAACATGATAGGAAGATGCCTACATCCGTGTTCCTTTTGTCCCCTAGGATGGGAGGATGTGGTCACTCACAAAACGAAAGCCGGAATGGGGAGGCACCCTCTCGAACGAAGGGGTCAGCATCAGAGTCAACCGTGCGTTGCGCAGTTCTCAACGGCCAAGTTGCGCAAATTCGCCCGATTAGACACGTTCTCTCGCTCGAACATTCACACTCGCATGCCCGAGCCGTCTGTGCTCTCCGCCTATACAGCGTGCGTTGAGGATCTCTCAACACGTACTGTTGAGAACTGCGCAACGCACGGTTGACTCTGGTCAGCATGACCGCTACGCGTACGCCTGTCTGCTACCCCACAATATCCGTGCCGTCAATACGGGACCCGTCTTGATGGCGGAGGTTGCACTACGACAAGAAAGGAGAGCCAACGTAGTTGAAGGCAAAATTTAGGATAAAATTGATGAGGTAATCCCACTCAAATGGGCAAGTAGGGGTGGGAGGTGGACAAGAAGGAGAAAAAAAGGAAAAAAAAATCGTCATATACTTAGGAAATATGAGCCCTTCGTCTACGCTGCGGAGAAGTTCAGAAGATCAGCAATGGGATGAGAGATCATGTGAGCGCGGAGAGCGGTAGGGAAATACGAGTAGAGAGAGCATAACAGATCAACATTGCGATGCAGACAAGATATCCATCGGTGTCTCAACTGGTGGAGCGTGCCCAAAATCATGGCGCCTAGCGTACGGAGGCCGCGTTTTGATGCAGGATGATGCAGGAACCCTGCAGTAGCCTCTTTAGCCGTTCTAGCCACCCTGAGGGCTTATTAGGTTGGTCTCAGCACGAACTTTGCCTTTGAATGCTTTTTCGACTGCTTTTGCGATACCATTTCACATGGGCGATGCCATTTCATAATTTCACTAGTTTAGCCCCCCACACTACCGCGTGCATGACACGGTAGGCTTTGGCGAAAGTGAACAGCCTGTAGTGCGTTGGGTCCCGCTGCTACAGAACACAACAGTTAGTTGCTTCGTGAAGTGCGTTAGCTGGCCTTCCTTAGGCTGTCTTGTTTTGCTGAGGCTCACCGTTTGATGCGGGGAGTGCGGAGCTAAACCGGTGTTTGTAACCAACCACCATGAATCGAAGGTTTGGCGGTCGAACAATACTTGATGTAATGATGTTGAAATGGAAATTCCCAATACTTATTAGCATTTCTTATTACAACCGTTGTACATTCCTAGGAACTTTGAGGAGAACAGCGGTCGAATGACGATGACAGCGCAAATAAATACAGTCGAAATCAATGCGATGAAACGCTTTCCTTATCCGAATCCTGGCTTCAAGTGACCTCTACTTCTTATGCGTACCGTTGTTATCAGCCTTATCGCCCGTTATCACTTTTTGTTCCCAACCAAATCTGTTCTCGTTCCATCCTCCGCATCAATTGTTGGAACAACAGTTCACAGCTGGTGAGAGACCCGTTGCGAATCTTGTGAAATTTGCGTTCTAGCGCCCCTTATCAATTCTTATCAGAAGTTATCCGCCGCCGAATATGGTTCCCGTCGCGCCCGCTATATCATATCTAATAGGCAGCGCCTCAATGCTGCTGGCCCGTGCGCTGTGAATTTCGTGACCATTGCGTTCTACCGCCCATTATAGAAACTTATCAGCAATTATCACCTTCGGTCCGCCTCCGAATATGGTTCCCGTCTCGCCCGCTATATCATATCCTGAAATCAACTCTAGGTGACTGCTGGTACGTGCGCTATGAATTTCGTGACCTTCCCGTTCTAAACCCCTTATCAAATCTTATCGGAACTTATCACCTTCGGTTCGCCACCTAATATGTTTCCGTCCCGCCCCTATATTATACCCTGGAACCAACTCTAGGTGACTACTGGGGCGTGCGCTATGAATTTTGTGACACACACACATACACACACACACACACACACACACACACACACCACACACACACACAGCGCTTTACATA
>KZ345108.1:297096-308758 GCA_002352805.1 Teladorsagia circumcincta
TAGATGTCCCTCCATGAGCAGAAGCAGGCTCACCTCCACTGCCTTCACAAGGAAGTTACGGCCGGGGAAGCATTTGGCCGAATACTTTTGAGCGCCACTGTACATCCACACAGACGTGCCTTGAGACACCGCGTTCAGATCGCTTCACCTCAGCTAAGGAACAATTTTACAAAAGGTGTTTCATATGGGCAGGGAATATGAGAAGCCGTACTAATCATGAAAATAATTCTAGAGGTTGTGGGACATCCCTACTACGATCCGCACCTTTGCTTTCTAAGAAATACGGTAAAGTCTTCCATCTACTACATTTCTGGGAGAAGTTGAACAATAGACTCGCATTCGAGTCGATCGCCGTCCTCTTGCCTGTAAGTCAGGGCACAGGAGTGTCTTATGCTTCGCAACTCTTTCAGGGAAACACTTCACAGATATTGAATCAGATTCGAAGTCAGCGTCTTGAAGCATTATATACGCGTATATCTCACCCTGAACTGCCGGCCAGTTAGAAAAAAATCTTCATGCTTTAACAATCTTAAGACCACAACCGCATGGCCATGGCCCATCCCACAGCAGAACTTGTTACTGGTAAACGCTTCATGTCTGATTTATCGTGCGCGTAAAATTGCACCTGAGGAACCCAGATGTTTGTGAACGAAATCTGGGTTCCTCAGGTGCAATTTTACGCGCACGAGTGTTCACTGATGTTCTGGAGTCGTTTCTCGAGACACAAAAGCAATATATTCACGAGAAGGGATTTTTCGAGATAATAACTTAGTGCTTTTTGGGCCTGATAAACCGTGAGCCCTAGCATCCAGCATAGCTTTTTCATTTCTACAATATCCATCGTGAACGATTTGGGATTCAGGGGGAGGCGAAACGAACCGCCTCCCTTTGTTATTAATCGACTTGAAGTGCATCTGTCGTTTTCCTCCTTCTTTGTTGTTATATCAACAACTCGAGACGTATGCGTTGGAACCTTCGGAAAGGATACTCACACGATTTTGCGGAACATAGGCTTGTCGTTTAAGGTTTCACTAAATTTCTTCCATGTTCTCCACAGAATCCATCAAGAAGACAGTTATGCTCGGTAGAAGCTTCAGAACTCGCATTAACACGAGAAAGATTTACTCGTAGAATAGTTCCAATAAGCGAAAAGAAAAGTTTCGCTGTGATTAAAAACAATTTGCGTTCGTCAACCCTCCTTACCGCGTCTCTCAAGGTTACACGTGAAGAAAGATACAATTCCTGGAAGCGAGATTGCGCACTTTTCTGGAATAAGGTACTGTTTGATTCAGTTGCGCTCAACCGCAGCTTTCCTGCGCACGCCCTCCGCTGTGCTCCCTTCTTCTTGTGACACGAAAACCTCGTAGTGGATGCGCACAGGGAAGGTGTTCTATATATAATAAAATCGCATCATCACACATGACGTGACGTTATATGACGCTATAACGGAATCCCGTTACCTTATTGTACCTTGGATAAGTTGAGAATTGATCCTCCCTCTCTTCTCCTCATCTTCCTCTCCATTTCCTCTCGTTACTCTCAAACTGCTACTGCACTACATACATATGTGGAATGACTGAGAGTGTGCTACGCGTGTGTTATATAGCCGTTGGGATAATATCACAAACATGCCATTGCAGAACATTAGCAGTCCAGGTCCTAGTCCCTGATTTCGTAGGCTTGTTTACACCATAAGCCTCCTGCAACTTCATTTTGTGGACTAACCGATTGACATAGAGACATACGTACAAAGCGATACGTCAAGTTAGCGGTTTATGAAATAGAAGGATACTGCAGACTTACACAATCCGATGCCCTCGATCAATCCCCAGTATTCCACCTTCTGAGCAGGCAAGCACACCTTCTGTCAGAGTTGAGTAGCCTGGGAGAGATCGCCGACCGCCTTTTCATCGTCTTCAACTTTGGTGAACTTTTTTGAAGTTAGGAATGTCCTAACGGGGTAATGGATAATAGCCAGAGGAGGCAACACCAGGGAATATGGTCAGTAATCGTGTTCCAGCCCGGCTTCTTCAAATTTTTCATGAGTCGCCTGCAATTGGGCCCACCGCTGTCGGGGAGTACGTGAACGAGAGCTCGTCTCGGTCGTTCTTTCCAAACTGCGTCAGACTCTGAAGGTGAATGGCGTAAATGTGTCGCTGCGGGAGCAGCTCGAAATACAACATTAGGTGCGATCCCGGAAGCAGAAAGAAGACATCTCCTATGATGGGGGTCCTTGTTGTTGTGTTGGCGGGTCTTCTCCTCAAGGGTCCACACGGCACGATGATCGATGGAATCGTGAAGGACCTCAGCTCCATGTTCAGTAAGCAGATCTCTCACAAACTCCTTCCGAAGCGGGTGAAGAAGGAGAAATTGACAAAACGGTACCCGCGTAAACCGTGTGCTATCACTCAAGGCATGAAAAATCTATCGTGCCAGAACTTTTCTGTAGCCGATGGCGTGGAGCCGATAGGGAACTGTTGGATTTGCACACCAGAATTGATCGCAAGGACGGGTGCCTTCCACTTGATCCTCTCCAACAACGTCGAGAATGGCAGTTTTCCACGATGCGGAGGCGCCCCGATCATTGCTTGTATTTGTAATCCCGTGTATTTGTAATTCGGCGAGCAAATCAGCAGTTCACTGTTGTTGAAAGACCCGGTGCACTGTTGGTGTCGTGAGCACTTTCCACCGTTCCTGTGCCGCACGCCATTCATGAAAGATAATGGCGAGTGTTTTTGGAATTCATAGAAGTTGAGGATGGTAAATGGCATCATAACTATTCAGGAAAATTTGTTTGATAGCCATTATTCGCCAGATGGTAGGAGGGGGATACGGACAACTGATATTATATATTAATTTATATCAACCAGTCAGATCGCCCAGCTTACGCCGGGCTCTCCTCCTCCTTGGGGCATCGCCCGGTTACGTCGGATGACAGCCTTTCCTTCACGTGTTGGTCAGAATATTCTTCTTTCGTAACAACTTAGACCACAGAGTACTAGACGTGATGAAGTCATCTTTTGGATATTGTTCACCAAGGGTTCAAAAACCGTCGTTTATCATAAATGACACTATAAATATAAATGCAAAAAGCGTAACAGGGTAGCCTAATCACCATGAGACCGAAAGGACAGGAAGAAGCAGAGTCTTGATTGGCGAATGCAGCGGCTCCAAATACATAAATGGGCTTAGAGACACCTTGAAGAATAAATCACTTTTCTGTCATCGACTATCAAGATCCAGCCGTAGCGTCTAGTTCAGTATTCTGGGGGCGTTTCGTGTACTCCTGCAAGGAACTCCAAGAACACATAGGAGTTGTCGTAGCTGTCAGGCAAAAAAGCCAGTGTAAGATATTGAAGGCAGCGATTACGATTCTTTCAAGAAGGGTTCAGAGAAGACATGGGATGCTGAATGGTACGCCATAGGCGAAAAGCAGAGAAATCCGTCAAGAAAACACAAAACGAGACTCCCTTCTCTGACTGATTTTCACTGATGAATGGATAACAGCTCAGAAAGCTGACGTATGGACGAGTTCACCGTACTGCGTTTGATGGCAGCATGCCAAACCATGCACTAATCGAATTGCTCTAGTTGTGCCGCCGCTGGCAGCGGCACTCGTCCGAATCGCCAACTAAACTGGTGGGAGGATCGCTTTCGCAGGTGGAGCGCTTTCGAAGTCCTGTTCAGCAGCCAGCGCACTTTTCGAAGTGAAAGCGCCACAACTAGCTCCCTTGTCATCCCTCCTCCGTGTGATGAATATGCTTCCCCGATGAGCTCCCTATTCATCGTAATCGCTGCCTTTAAAATTGCAGGCTTATCAAGTGGCGAAGTCACGTTGAAATTAAAGCTAGACCCTCGTTCAGACCTCAGCCTCATCCCTTACTCCCTCTCTTTCTCCCATGCCCTCCAGCCGCCACTGCAGCACTGTGTATCGCTAGTGTGATCGATGGGTGTTTAGTACGTTTTAGGTGTTATCACAACTGCGACCTTGCGCTGGAGTATGGATATGAACCTTATCCTTGGGAGAAGTTGTCCTCACTCCCTCTCTCTTCCTCCCGCTCCTCCCTCCTCCACTCCCCTCCAGCTGCCGCGGTAGTACCATCTACGCTGAGGCTGGGTGTGCTCTCGATCGGTGTTCATGTAGCCGTGTGAGTGTTATCATAATCATGATCATCATCAACATCGTAGCCCTTCGCTCCTCGATTCTGTTAGAGGTTCATTTTCTGTGGACGAACAGAACGACATACACCCAGACAGACCAACGCCCAAATTAGCGGTTTATAAACAGAAGGGAAGTAATTATGTGCACCCTCCATTTACTACCATCTACAGATATTAACTGATAAGAGTTACGCCCGTTTTGATGTGACCTCACAACCTCCTTTCTTTCGCGTGCGCATGAACGCTGGCACGCTCTGAAGCCGACTGTTTCTGTTAATTATTGAAGAAAGCAGACATCTGCTCTAATTATTTGTGTCTATGCTTCGTGTAGTGCAGAAATTCAGACACTAAAGCTTAATTCTAGGGAGCTACAATTTGACTGTGAAACCATATTTACCTAAGTATGCGGGCGTTCCAACCAAGCGAGAGATGACCTTTGACGGGGAAGTTGAAATAAGAGCGAAGACAAATGAGCGTGTGGACGAAATCGAATTGAATATGAAAGAATTAAGATTAGTTGAGGAATGCTGCGCAGTTGCCGTGGTACGTTTGCGACTGTTGTTATCGAGCCAGCAGTAATTCTCTTAATTCCTTTTTTGTAGAAAAACAGAATCATAAAGGTGCGTAACATATCCGTCATCGAGGAGTACCACAAGGTAGTCTTTATTCTAGAGGAATCCATCAAAGAAAATGAGGAGCTCAAAATCAAGGTAGTTCACATGAAAATTTCCATGATCCATTAAAACTGACAAGGAAAGGATCCTGGGCTGCATGGTAATTCAAGGAGAGATGTACTCGCTTAAATAAGCCTTTGAACGCTATCGAAGTCGAAAAAGCCTAGGGTTCCAGAATCATGTGCCTACTCAAGAGGGTATCCAGAAATCAGGGGGAGAACATGACAGGGGGTCACTGAAAGAACATGACAGGGGGTCACTGAAACGAGTGGGGTTCATCCTCCGCAACGTTGGTCCCAGGGGAAGAATTGGAAGTATTGATTGGCTCGGGCGAGCTATGACCTCATTCAGTTTCCGGGCCGTGAGCGTGGTAGGCAGTCCAACTCCTTACTACTTTCTTTAACCCTACACCATCTTCGCTTTGCGATTCGAAACATCTGAATAATAGCGCTTGCAGATAAGCTATACTGGGGCCATCATAACCTGGTACGGTTTTTATGGTATCACGTACACTGACAAAAATGGCTTGGAAAAGTGAGTTTGAACTAATGAAGGTTCAGTGTTTCAAAATACAAATTATAAGGAAAGAATTTAGAAACCTTGAGCGGACGTAAGCAATGAGAGCGATGATATCACTTCATTCTAAAGGACTTGAGAGGAGGTTGCCTAAAGGGCGCAGTACGATGCACGCACGCTCCATAGCGAAGAGTATGCTCCGCACTGTTCCCGATAGATAAACTCGCAGTCCGACTATAGACATTTTGCAGAGAGGGTGTTAGCGTTTAAGAAGGCAGTACACAGAGTGAAATTCGTGTCGAGGAAATGGCCGCGTTTGTACTACTCGAATCCTAGAACATGATTCGCACGGGCTGGAGAACTCGATGGGCTGATGTCATATAGTGAAATAGAAATCCTTAAAATGCTGCTAGAACCTTCTTAAAGGATGCTTAGTGCTTGGTAAAGCACCCGCGGCGTGACTACAGCCTTGCTTTCAGTCCCGCGAAACAGATTTTTGGTCACTATTCAGCATTCTTATGATGATTTTTATATTTTGCATTTTGTTTGAAAGAGCACCAAACGAAAAAGAATGGGACAAAATCAAAAAATCTTCCAGATCATAACCAGCGTCAAGCGTGCGTTGGAGAATCCTCGACAGAACGACAGGGGGGGTCGTATTTGGCCCGCTGGGAGGATGGAAGCCGCAGGACACCACTGTCGGAAGACTCCAAAAAATACATCAAGAAGTGATCGATGCCGTGCAAGCTACAAGCTGTGCGAGCCAATATTCCCAATAATTATGTTGTTCCACACATAAAATCCTCATGGTTCAAAATAGTCCATTGTAGGATAGGAAGACCAGAACGTCCCTCTTCGATCTGCGCTCTTGTGCCTTGTTTCTCTGCAATTACAAGTGCAGAAGTGGTAGCCGCTGTTTCTACGGTGCAAGCTTGACTTGTAAGGTCAAAGCAAGAATCGGAATCAAGCGTATGTGGGATGTACCACGACTGCGCTCTTACAGAAGCCAGAAGGAGCGACCCAAACCATTGCACTGTCGTCAGCGAATCCGTTCTTGGCAAAGAAGTGTGGTACTTCCTGAAATCGTGATGATCTGATATCTTGTTGGCCGGTGTCAATGTTTGCCAATCGAGCAATTAGCAAGCGATTTGCTCAGCTTATGAGTGAATCGCTCAATTCGCAACCCTGACACCGGCCTTAGCTACCAGAACAATCCGATTAGACATCTTTCCATTCGAAGAGGCTACCTATACTGCTGCGTTTTATATTGCGTAAGGAGAACATCCCGATAGTGTTCTCCTTGGCTAGAAAAACTCGAGGTTCCAAGTGGGTGCATGGCACGTGTGGCGTGTTCATGTGCTTTCTTCGTATAATTGACGATATGCCTCAAGGTTACTTTCATACTTTGCACCGGTGCGGACGGCTTAGACGGTGTCGACTGACGATGCGGATAGTGCGAAGAGCGCCAATACGCTACTTGACGCGTAGTCGATACCTTGCGATCTATAATTTTGGTCTCATTTATCTATTTCTCGAAGTTTTTCCATTCGCTCTCATTTTTTTTGGCTTAAAACTCTTTTATTGCGGAGAATTTTGATTTTTGCTAACTAATGAAGTCACCAAGAGGCTCACGAACACTTCCAAACCCAATGCACGACGCTATCCGTTCGAAGGTAATGGAAAACATGATTCACACAGGGAAGAAGTATTTCTCGCCGGAAAGAAACAAGCGAAAGCAAGACTGCATGTGGAACACCTGAAAAAAAAACAGACATAACAAAACTGATATTATCGATCGGAAGACGATGACTGTGCGCCAAGTACGCGTCATGCGCCGGGGCGCGTGTTCGCACTGTCGGTTCCGTCCGCGCCGTTCGCACCGGCGCAAAGTATAAAATCAGCCTAAGTAAACGATGAACAAAGCTTTTTGATGCAGTAGGTTCCTGTTCCTTTCTTATTGTAAGTCGCTGCACACTCGAAAGAGTTTTGTAGCTGTGCAGAATGAAGATTGAAGTATCATCAGCTGGTTTGCGAGGTTTTTATTATTTCAATTTCATTATTTTTAACTGGTCCCAATTTAGGACTGGTGCTACCACACTTCTGGAACAATCACGTGCTCGAAGAATGGTGCCCTGTTTTGATGAGCCATCCTTCAAAGCAACCTGGACTGTCACTGTGATTCATCCGCGAGGTACTATAGCTCTATCCAATGGAATAGAGGTTGGCAGGAAGAGGTGAGTATGTAAAATTTTATCATTCATCTGAAAATTGAGACACCTACACTTTTATAGTTTTCGTTTCATGTACCATCTATCCCAAGTGTAGCCGTTGACTGGCTGCAGCCCTCTGAGCCTTCTTAACCAGTCTTATTAAATTCGGCAGATGAAAACGGTGTTGGTAGGGGCGATACTCCTTACTATGTTATCCTTCAAACTAGAGAGCCCTTTAACTGTAGTGACAAGATAACACGAAACGATCGTTTGAAGCAGACTTTTGGGAAGAAAGGTGAGTACCTTAAGCTCCACGTTTTCGGTCATTATCCATCCAATTTTCGCTTCTGGTCATCCACTGTGGAGCTACATCACGTTTGGACATAGGCAAGGATGTTCATTCCCCTAGTTCAGGATCATTTTCTGGGAAAATTGCAAACCGAATTATGAAACTTGCACTTTCACATTACCCAACAGTGCTTATCAGAAGCATATTTCAAATAAGCCGATCGGTTGTCATGAACACTCTTAATGTTTACCCGGTTTTGGAGAGCAACGGAGTACCTCATCCTGAACTCCAGTTTCACAATTCGTGCTTACCTGAAGATTCTTTAGTAGTAGCGTGGTAATCCCCGGAGTCATGGGCTGAGAGCCTCTAAGAAAGTCTATCTGGACTCGGCCTAGCAATCAATGTTGTTACTGCTTTTGCTTGCGGAACCAATGAATTTCTCTTTTGTTACTTCCTCTGCTTGTCTCTTATTTTCTCTGGCACAAACCTCATAGTTCGCTTTTATTTTTTCTTTTCCGGAAGGAAAAAACTCTGAAAGATAAGGAGAAGAGTAGTAGTGTCGCGGATGCGACGGTGGTCCCGTGGGCGCACCGTGCGCCCCGGCCCATTCGCGCTCGGATGCCAATGCGCAATGCGCCGCGCAATGCGCTCACTGCGTCATTGGCTCCGCCCCCTACGGTCAGTGCCAGCCAGCCAGTCAGTGTCGCTGTGTGCTTCACGGCAAGCGGTGACCTGCCTTGCCTCGGACGTCCCCTATGTCTACCTAGCTGTCAGGTGAGTTGTGTTGAATGGCGTTGAGCCCCCTAGCAGTTGAGGTGCTAATGATGAAACGTCTAATACGTGTCCCAAGGCTGGTATCTAGGGGTTGGTCGGTGTTCACCGGGCAACGCGAGGAGGCACCGGAAGATCGCGCCCCGTCTCGGACCCGCTGACCGTGCGAGCCCCGAGAAGTGTAACATCTGAGCGGGATGGGGGTCTAATACGTAAAGCCAGCTGGTTCGGTCTACCCTTGAGCAAGGTGGCCAAGGGAGCTCGGAAGAGATGGTGATTAATACGTATAATAAATATGCATGTCTCTTTGTGTTCCTTTCTATGTATGGTTGTTTGCCTCAATATATTGCAACGGTTCATGGGTTTGTTATCGTCGGCATATGCAGGTATGTCGGGGAGCCAGCGGTGGCTCATATAGGGGTCCGTGTAAGGTGCACGGCGGTGGGATCCCCATGGTCCCCGGGGGGATAGGTCCGCCTCACCTGCGAGGGTGCGCAGGTGAGGCTTCGTGGTCTCGATGGGGCTATAGGACCCAAAAGGTCCTGGAGCGTGCGGTTTGAGCGCTCTATACGTCGATGCCGTCGCTACGGATCGGGTGCCTGCCCGCGACAAGTAGGAAGGAAACTGATAGAAGCACCGGTTTAACCAAGCGTAAGCTTTCAGTACCAGTTGATGCATCCTGCAAGGAGTTCTGCATATTCTTACTGAGTGCCTAGGTAGTGGAGCAGAGTGGGCCTCGTCGATGACCACCAGGTAGAGTAGAGGAATCGCCGACGTAGGCTTATATTGCTTCGCATTTGTTTGTCAAATGCTCTCAATACGCAACTGACTCTGGTGTTGATGTCGAGGTGTAAGGAAAAATGGTATGGTATTGGCTAGCAGAAACTCTTGAAATGAAGAGTAGGAGAGATACTAGGCATACTCTGTGTGCTGAACTTTTAGAACGTTACTGTGCTTCCACCAAGGGCAATTTAGAAGCCTGCTATCTTTCTTCCTCTAACGCACTCTGATATCCTTCATTCACATTCTGAACATTTTCGAAATCGAACCCTCATTTCGTCTAGATAAAATTTGAAGCCGAAAGCATGTACTTACCCACTGCCTTCACGCAACGACAGTTTTTCAGTGGGTTCCTATTACAATGGGTTGAGAAAAATTTTCGCTCCATTCTGCATCGTGTGGAGTAGCCCTCCTTAAAGCAACAGTGTCAGCAGGGTGGGCGTGGCCGGCATTGGCTGCAATCCCCTCGGCCGATTCCGACCATGCACACTTCGAAACTGTTCAGCCCCTAGTCAAGAACGTAAGAAGTGTGACTAAACAAAAAACCCACTTCGGAAAGCCGTTAGGGAGAGAGCTGAAGTGGGAGTGGCCGGAATCGGTCGAGGGGATTGGAGCCGATTCCGACCACGCCCACCCTGCTGACACTGTTGCTTTAAGTTACCCTAGAATTATTGGGTAGATATTCTCTTCATTCAGTGAGTTGAATAGTACCTGGACAGTTACCCACTTCAAGACGACACCACTGATGTCGTCGTACCTCCTTGCTGTGAGTGTACAAGAGTTTGAATTCGTCGAAAGAATGACCAAGTATGGACGGCGGGTAACTAATATTTTGCCCTTGTCGCATTTACTTTATAAAACGAGAGTATCTCTTGTAGTTCCGAGTTTGGTCGCAATCACAAAATATTAATAGGACGTCATACGCATTGGATTTTGGCGTCAGATGTTTGGAATTTTTCGAAGAATACTTTGGAATCAAGTACCCATTGGACAAACTAGGTTTGTTTAGTGATTCAAGCAAGACGCTGGATTATTGAATCAGTTCATTCACTAATGAGGGACTTTTCTAGATTTTGTCGCACTGCCGCAGTTGATTGTCGGCGGTGAAGAGAATTGGGGTCTAATCAGTTACAGGTACATTAATCGCCTGATTTTGGCAAAAGTGAACGGGAATGATTCGAGGAAGTTTCCAGAGAAGACATGCTGTTATGCAAGGATGACTTATATACCATGGATGACAGACACGACACTGAACATTTGATAGCACACGAATTAGCTCACCAGGTTGTTCTCTCACTTATTTTCTAGAGGAAATTATGCGGTTGTCTTTTATAGATTTACCAGCTTGGCACCGCACGCTATTGCGCGCATGACATGAAGGGCTTCTGCGAAACTTAGAAGCCTGTGGAGCGTAAGGTTCTACCGCTAAACAATAAGTTGCTGCTTGAAATGCGTTAGCTGACCATTCCCTAGAGTACGTCCATTTGTGCTGAAGCTCATACACTCATACGCGCGGTGGACTGCGGAGTTAAAAAGGTGTCTGTAAACAACAGTCATGCATTGAATGTCAGGACAATTTAGCGGGCGAATAATAGTTGCTGATGATGTTGCTGTAGAAATACCCCGTATAAATTTTGTATTTCGAAGATCCACCATACATTCTCAGAAACTTTAGGAGTGTAGCGGTCGAGTTGTGCTCGGTGCTTATAATAGCATCGCAAATGAAATGATATCAAAAAATGCGTAACCTAAAATCTGATTTAAGTGGTCCTCCATGTCCTTCCTTACGCATATTGTTATCATCAGCCCTTATCAGCCGTTATCACTTTTTGTCCCCACCAAACATGTTCCCGTTCCACCCTCCACATCACTTGACAGAACCAACGCCTCACCGCTGCTGGGACACCCGCTGGGAATCTTGTGAAATTCGACTTTTGGCGTCTCTTATCACTCTTATCAGCTGTTATCACTTTTTGTTCCCTACCAAATATGTTCCCTTTCCACCCTCCACATCACTTGTCAGAACCAACGCCTCACCGGTGCTGGGACACCCGCTGTGAATTTCGTGACATTCGCCTTTTGGCGCCTCTGATCAGCTCTTATCATCCGTTATCACTTTTTGGCCCACACCAAATATGTTTCCGTCCCACCCCTATATCATACCCTAAAATCAGCTCCTGGCGACCGCTGGTACCCGAGCTATGAATTTCCGGTAAACAAACACACACACACCTACACACATACACACATATATATATATA
>KZ345109.1:28836-45175 GCA_002352805.1 Teladorsagia circumcincta
CGATCTTACTTGCTGATGTGCATGTACCCTTCTACGGTGATGCCGATCTTAATTGCTGGTGTGAATGTATAGGCGCAGAAAACTTTGCTGTGGTGCAGGTCACTTTTCGGAGATCTGAGTTATTGGATTAATTTACATTCAACACTGTCCGTTTTTAGTAGAAACCCGAAGGACCGCTTGCCGCAATCCTGGATGCTTCATACTTTGCGCCGTTGCGGACATTGCGTACACTGCGGACTGTGCACAATGCGGACAATGCGAAGACGTCAACACGCCCTCTGACCCTTGACCATACTTGGCGCTTAGCCGGTACCCCCACATCGACAATCCCTATTTCAATATACTTTGTCTAGTTTTTGACGTTTTATGCGCCGTGTTGCCTTTACTCGTGTGTTCCCAGAACGAAGTTGAATTACTGTTTTGCACACTAATGAATTCGCCTAGGGGCTTACTGCCACTTTTAAACACGATGCACAAACGCGACCGTTCTAGCGCTGTTGAGATTCAACAAAGACTCATACAAAAAAAACGGGAGCGAAATCACAAGGCCTCGTGGAACACCTGAAAAACACAACAGAACGTAATAAGACTGAAATTGTTGATCGAAATGCACCAAATCCGCGTCATACGCCAGTGTGCGTGTTGACGCTTTTCGCAGTACCAGCACTGCTTACACCGTCCGTACTGTCGGCAGCATCCGCAAGGGTGCAAAATATGGAAGCAGTCTCCAGTATTTTTTTCAAATTTGGATCTGGGCCAGCATGTCGCAGCTGATGATCAAAACCACGTTTATGCTGGATCGATCAGTTTGTGCTGGATTGGCTCGAATTCTAAATTGGATCCACGGGTTCACCTTCTTTCACGCTACTCATCATTAACTCTTTGGACCTCATTCAAGGGACACACAGCAACACAATCTGCTCTGCCAACAAGGAGAACGTTGAAGGTGATGAACATCCCACGACCTCCCACATCCAGCTTATCGACGAGTATTTTTTCTTGTCCTCCAAAGCCATGATAGTGTATCCTTTCTCATGTTATTATTCATGAAGTTACTTTCTCCAAGCAATCGTTACCCCACTATTGGACTTTTTTCACTGGTGTACTTCCTAGTCAGAGCAAAAAGATAAAAAAAAATTAGTCTCCACTTTTGTGAGGCAGCCGGGTACCTAGACACACTCTGACTGGATCCGAGACCCCCATATAGTACTGTTTTAGTGGTAATTGAAGAGAATGTTTGAGAGCAGTGGCTGTGGTGAGTTTTTCTTTATTTGCTGGTTCATTGGGGTAGGTGTTCTGCTTTAACCTTTTCGTTTTAGGTGATCAGATATGTTCACCATTTTTCTGAACTATCACAGTAATATAAACATTTGATAAGTTTTCCGGATCAGTCAGACAAATCAGACCCCGGAAAATTCCTGATCCCTGACTTGCGAGGGTAGAAGCTAACCAAAAAGCCAGGGACGGTAGTAAAGTGCCGCAGACTGGGAGTCAAAGGTGGTGAACATCGGCTTCCATAGGCGAATAATGAGAGGCGAGACAGCGAGATGACCCTGGTATCGACGGTGAACTTCACTACATTTCTAGCAGAACGCGCGTCGCCCATGGAACCTTGTAATGCAGCTTGTCATACGCACGACATTTACCGACCACGAAGCTTTCTGATTTACTTTGGAAGTATTGTAGAAAGCAAGGTAATAACTGCAAAACCTCATGCGTTGTACATTACTGATTCTTAGACCGATCCAATGTCAACATACACCTGCTGCCCCAGTCGACGTGTTGGGTCGCGGGAACATGGCCAGGATGGTTATTAGCGGTGAAATGCTTGTCGCTACCCGTACCCTCCACGCCTACCACCGTACTCTTTCTCGCCACTCTGCCCTCCTACAAAATCAATAGGCACAGCAGAAACACAGAGGGTCGCGCTGACGGCCACTGAAATGTACTTCGTGGGACGGTTTAGTATCCGTCAGCGCGACCCTTTGCTTTTCTAGCTGCCCCATTGTCCTTCCTCTTCCTCTGCCGGTTTCCCTGTCTATGGTCTAGGCAACCTTATTGACTGGCCACTAGGAAGTACGGCGAAGAGTTTGCTCTCTATTTGGAATCAAGGCTTCCCATGTCAATCTTGAAAATGACACAGTTCGCCTCTTCGTGGAATTACGGGCACATTCGCATCGCTGAACGTGAACAAAGCTTCTATGGTAATTGTCGTGGTCAAGCTGTGCGTGCGCGACGACTCTTCAGCAAAATCATGTGGTTTGATGTCTTCATTATGTGCCCACCTCCTTAGCTCCTCGTGCTATTCTGCTCTAAAGCGACCATTGGAGGGTATCTAACACTGCAAAGTTCACGCGTTCCTCCCAAAAAGTCGCTGATCGCAGCCTGAAGAGTTGGCAGCTCACAAGTACTGCAGGGTGGGACATAAATGTGGCACAGAGTAATTATGGCCTAGTTCAAACCAGAACGGTCGAAACGGGATACCAAGTACACCAGCATATGGCCATATCCTTCCATCGTTAACATTCATTATTCAAAATGATTGCCCATGAGCTTGGTAATTCTCTTCAAGGGTACCCTACAGAAGCTGGCCCTTGCCGCATGAAATCCTCCCAAGCTTCATCTCATTCCTTCTGAAGAACAGCTGTTAATACCCACCAGGCTGTGTTGTTTCGCGCACTTCTTCAGCTTCAATAACCACCACAATGATATTTTGCTACATTCAAGTTGGGGATATTGGGCGTGCTCTCTGGCGTGTTTGTTGATCTGTCTTTTCGATTACTACACCTAAATTTTGCAAAGTTTAGGTCACTGATTTCAGTGTGTCGATGGTATTATTTGCTTTTTTCTCCATTTTAGCTTCACTATGCAACTCAAACATCACTGCAAAAGTATTGAACCTAACCCCTCCTTGTAGCTATTGTGAGCAGATACGTCGTTTTCTTAAAAGAGCCCCGGTTGCTGGATGAAGTTACATGTGCCATTCTGGACATGGGCGTACTGCCTTAGTGATTCTTGCCGCAGTCTGAGAGAAGGTAGGTCATTGGGTTCGTGTCAGTCTACTCTCCCAGCACTCCGGCTTCATTGGTGAGCTATTCGTAGAGTGTGCTAAAAGGATCATTCCGGTAGAAATTCGATCACTATCCCTTTTTGTAGAATTTCTTACATTCAAAGCAAGACCGGGGATGGAAGTGACGCAAAAGAGCGCTTTGTCGTATGAATGAGGTGCTGAGTGATCTGAGGGCAAAAAGGAAAGCGATAGAAGTCTTCGGAAACGCTAAAACATGACCTAAGAAGGCAACCAAAGAAGGCAGATCAAGTGAGAAAGCACGTCGATGGAGACAGCGCATGACATTCACATCAATCGTCGTGGTGAGGTGGAAGCGTTGCAACGGGGTTCGATAGTTACACGCTCGTAAGGATTGGCGCTCCAATCGCGTAATTCACACGGCCAATCCGCCGTGATCTCGGTATGTACGGACCCTACAACTTACATCGCGGTATCCTTCCTACAAGTTGGGCTAATGGCGATATTGCCTTTACAATTCACTTCAATTTCGTAGAAATCCGAAACTTAGGTCTCAACTATCAGAGGAGTAGTTTTGCGTATTTTTTTTTCTCAACAACATTCAGATTTAGTCATTTAGACAGCCGATTTTCTGGAAATCCATAACTTCCGATTAGTAATTGATAGCCAGAATCTTTCACGTGACAAATCATGCTATCGATCATACTTCTCCGCGGTGTATATAACCAGGTCGCCTCCCTTAACTTTACTCACTATGTCAATTCCACAAGAGCAACTTCGAAGGATCATCTTCTACGAAAAGCATGGCAACACAGGAGCGAGGGAAACCGTCCACAAAATCAACAACGCATTTAGAGAGGAATCCACTTCTATCAACTGTGTCAAGCGCTGATTCGCTCGCTGCAAAGGAGGTGACACTGCATCTGAAGACAAGGAGAGGTCGGGACGCCACCAAAGAGTGGAAGTTCCACCATTGTCGACGCGTCGAAGAGGATACGGAGGCTAGCATCCGCACCCTTCCGACAAGTTTGGTTATGTTCATCCACACTCCTAAAAGCGCCCTCGGCTGAAGAAAAGGGCCCACTCGATGGATCCCTCATACCTCGACCAATAGCAATGGTTCAGCCGGGTACCCATTTACCAGTCTCTCCTCTCCGTCCCCACCGGAAGGGTCTGTTACACAATGGTCCACGTGAATGGACCCAAAAAAACTATTTTTCCATCACTGATAATGAGACCGCTGAAGGATCAATGCCTATTGATGACAGAATACGCAAAATGTTGAAGCATTGCGCGCGCAACGGCGGTCGTCAACGTCTTAACCGCTTTGTATCGTCACCAGTTATCATCAAAAAACTTCTTCTATTACCGTTAACTATTTGCATAAAGAACCTCTAACATTGTATCAGTGTTAAAATATTATAGATAGACATTTGCGCCTGGTGTAGCAGCGTGCACTCAACCACTTCACGGAGCTCTGAAGACGATATCACGTTCTCTTGAATGTTGCAATATGAATCAGGTGATTTAATATAGAGCTTTCCCATGTGGCGCTATCATTATAAGAATGTAATATTGAGCTGTTTGAAAGGTAATGCGGATTTTAAGCTTTCTTTTTCAAAGTGGCACCTTTCCACTCCGATTCACCATTTCTAGTCACAATTAAAACTGTTGAAGATGCATGCTCAGATGGCCCGCAGCAGCGGAATTCCCTTGGAAGGGTTTTAGACGTCCTCGAGTAGAAAAATCGTAGATCAATCGTAGATATGAAAGGCATATATTTCATAGGCTGATATCGGAGTAAAATGACTTGAAAAAATGATGGCGTGGTAGAACGTTCATTACTTCTGAGGTGACTGATAAATATTAATCAAACAGCTTCAATCCGCCTTCTTCTTTGCGGATGTGGTAATTTCCGCAGTCGGAGGTCTGCAATTCTCATTATACGGTGCCACCTGGTCCTTTCCAAGTAATGTTCTGCTTTGGCTCTGATTTAAGCGAGGTTTGTCACGCTGACGCTCTGTGTTTCTTCATTCCGCGGTCGATTGCAGTGCTTTCAAAGTCTATTTCTGTTTTTATCGGATGGTCAGTGTAGCCTTTCTAGCAGTACCTACACTATCGCAGACGGTGTTCCGGTGACTTCAGCTGGATAGGGGTGGCTGCATTTCCAACTTGACGTCCTCGTTTTTGAAGTCAAGTCCAGCAGCAGGCCCCTCTAGTGTACTCATTTCAACGATGTGGAGCCTCTTGAGATTCGTCATCACTGGCCAGCAATTGCTGCCGTATAGCATCACAGGCCGTGGCTGTTCGGTACACCTTTCCCTTAAGTTTTCTGGAGCACTTTCTATTGCAAAGATTCAAGTGTACTGCCTTCATTTCATCTACGCCGCGTTGATCCGTGCCTTTACTGCCTGATCACCACTACCGGTGGCGGCTGGATCGCAATAAAGCATTGAAAGTCCTTCACTCTTTCGATGCCATCTTCATGGCTTTGAAATCGGAACTGTACCTTCTCCAAAAATAATAGAATTGGTCTTCGTCACGTTCAACTGCAGCCCTCGTTGCCTTTCAGCAATAGTGAACTCAGTATTCTACAAGCACGTGTAAAGCTAATATATAGGATATTAAAAGAAGATTAACATATTAGGTTGTAGGAAAAGTCTTTGCGCATTTGTCAACATTTTTTTGATTCATTTTTCTTCTTTAGTGTTTCTTTCATCATGATTCGATTAATTTTTTTCTTTAGTGTTTCTTCCATCATCATCACGATCGAAAGATTACCTTTTAGCTGGTCACTTCCAGTGCCGCTTGTTCAGAAATTTAGAGATTCCTAGGCAAAAAAACCTGAATAAGCCTACTTCTCATTGATTCGGTTTGACAGCAACAGAGGCCGCTGCTGCTCTGGACGGTGGAAGGTCTCTGCACACACCAGGTGGATTAGATCATTAGGAGCTTACAGACTTCTGCTAGACCTTCTTCGTAATTCGTGGACAAGCGCAGTCAAGATGAAGTAAACTTTGTCGTTGTTTTCGAGAGCAGCGCCGGCGAGCCGATCCACTTGCCAACATTTTTGGTCACCAATAGTCTTGGAATTCGTTGGCAGCAGCTCTTAGTGGACAAAACGTTTGTAACATCCCCAGTCCTGAAAGTTGTTCCTCAGGTTACAATGCTAGAATCGGAGTTGGAATCGTTGGTACTGCGCATTCGAGCCAGTGATGCTTCCGTTTGAGGTTCACGTTAAAAACCCACTTCTTGTTACCACCAACAAAATTAAATGAGAAACAGACGGTGAATCAAAATGTTTATGCAGAAATTCATCGTCTCAATGGGATGTAGATAGTCAGATCACGACTATCCGTTTGCCGTATTTTCACTTCTTTTCGAAATGATATTGACGAATGGCTGTTGGTTCTGATAACACGGGAAAAGTTCTGTCAGTTCCCGGGCATTGCACCAAAGCTTTTTCCCTATCGAGATACACTAATCATTGTAGCAGCAGTCCCAGCGCGGTTGAAGTGGGCTTGGCGGCCATAGGTCGCACCACCTCTCGCCAGCCCTGAAGTTCGCGTGATGGCTGTGGAGGCATTTGCAATCGTTTTAGGATCACAGAAACTATTTGAAGTCGATGTCGTTGTCGTGAACGAATCTCCACGCTGGCAGAAGGGGGTGCGACCCCTTCTGCCAGCGTGGAGATTTGCAGTGAGGGTCGATGGTTTCAGCGCCTTAATAATTAGCGCTCTATTCGCCCATTTTGTGCGACGGACTACCAGCAGCTATGGACTCTACAATTTCTTTCGAGGTATTTCCTGTGAGGCTTACTTCAGAGCTAGCCTGTAACGGCAATAACCACACCATAATGAAAGACAACTGCGCCTTCAATCAAGAAAAATCATCATCAAATCAAGCTCAAGCTGCTCAAAAACGATACGCTTTCGTAATCTGTGATGAAGCTAAGCTTCAAGTTCTCTAATGAATATCGTGTTTTCAGAAGGACTTCGACAGCCGAAACGGCTTTACAAAGCCATCACCAAAAAGTATAAAAGAGCTGTGTCAGAAGTCGTCACGATATCTCAGGCGTCAGCTATGCACGAGGAGAGGTGAGTTCGAAATTTACAGCGTAAACGAGTACGAAATTTACAGCGTAAATGTAAACACTGTGATTTGATTCCGAGATGAGAGCAATTGGCTTGCCGCAGACATTGACCCACAGCCAAAACTTTAATGAAATAATGTTAAAGGCTCAGCTGTGCTAAATACCAGGTTGTCGGAAAAGCTTTTGCGTAATTCTCGATTTCTTTCCAAATTTTTTCTTCTTTCACAATAAAATTTAGCAAATATATTGCCCTTGCCTTTCAGCAGATAACCAGTAGATGCCTTTTGTCTAGAAATCCTAAGCCTTGAGTAGAACGACTCGAGAAGTCCGCCGGCATCCATTTGCCTATAAATCTGTTCAACAGTGGCAGGTGACAATAAGTTGTGTTTCTTTAGCCTCCGAGATTGATAACGAATTTATTTGCTGACGTTTCGGCAGTATCGCCTTCGTCGGAGCCTGTAATGAAGTCGAGCATGTATGCGAAACACAGACATTCAAATACCTTTTCAAATTACAGGAAGAAAGTTCTAAGGGTTAGAAAATCATTAACAGTGGCGCAAAAACCTGACCTTAAGCGAGACGGAGCTGTAGGAGGCACCCTTAGCTTTAGGCTTTTTGACTAAGCTTTTATATGTGGCTGAGCTCTACAAATTCAGGCCAAAGGGCCAGAGGGGACCCCCCAGGGTGAAAAGTGTTACTTTAGGCCAACAGAGGGTCGGGTCACTGCTGATGCCCGCGCACTGCCCTAACTATTGATTTTTGGGGACTTTGAAAATTTTTGAGCGTGAGCCCCCGCCTCGTCGCCCCCGCGGGGGTATCGACTACGTAGATCAAAGCCACATAGGTCCGCGAATGGCGCGAGCTCTCTAGTAACCTCCACGCACTCTTCCTTCCTGTTGATCGTAGGGTTCTTGACTGCGATCCACAACGCCTCTGGAGTCCTGCGCGCCGAGATATCGTGCTCAATCAATAATTAGGGCAATGCGCGGCCATTAGCAGTGACCCTCTGTTGGCCTAAAGTAACACTTTTCACCCTGGGGGCCCCTCTGAGCCCTTTGGCCTGACTTTGTAGAGCTCAGCCACATATAAAAGCTTAGCCAAAAAGCCTACAGCTAAGGGTGCCTCCTACAGCTCCATCTCGCTCAAGGTCAGGTTTTTCCGCCACTGTTAATGATTTTCTAACCCTTAGAACTTTCTTCCTGTAATTCGAAAAGGTCTTTGAATGTGTTTCGCATATATGCTCGACTTCATTACAGGCTCCGACGAAGGCGATACTGCCGAAACGTCAGCAATAAATTCGTTATCGATCTCGGAGGCTAAAGAAACACAATTTAAAGAATACTGAACTATGCCGAGATTAATCGAAAGCCGATCGTGGTCTATTCTGAAAGTGCCAGGTGAGTTGTTCGGTATCAGCTCCCGGTGGAGAATGCTTCTGCAGCTTCGCTTCCCTGAAGTTTGGGTTGGCCGCAGTGCTGGATACGGCGTTGGGAACCTTTATTCTGTGCGTCCCAGCCGATGGTGCTTTCGCACTCGGTTTGTAAGAAGAACCCGCTCCTCGCTGCCACCGACAACAGTGGTGGCTCAAACTAGAGACAGGTGGAAACTCAAAATGATCATGGAAAATTCCTAATCTTCAACGTTGGTGGTCACTCAGTTCGCTTGATATCCTTTCGCCTTTTCTCTTCTCTTTGAGGAGATATTGAGGGAAGGCTATCACAACTAAAACCACTGGGGTGCTCTGACGCTCTCCAGCATTGCACCAAGGATTCTTTGAAATAAGCTCCAGGAGTCACTTCGCGTTCAGTGTGAAAGGTCGTCCAAATTTTCCCCAGGCTTCTGGACATTGGCAACCAAATATTTGTTATGTTGTGAAAGAAAGTCTAGAGGTCTACCATAGCACGCAGGTTGTGAAATGGTCCGGCCGAAATGCTCTGAAGAGATTTGACAATTGGCCGTCGTTCACATACGTTTTGAAGTTTAAGTTTCAGAACAATTCCTAGAGATTTTGCAGCATTGAGAGATAAAACGTAAAGATTTCCGACAATCTCATAGAAAACAAATCCAATGGGCACAAGGATTTTAACCTTCTAACTCTTTCGAGTCTGTGCATCTGCTTATTAAAGGATAGTCCATGGAAAAATCGTTATTCTTTTGTCAGTCCTGGCTTCAGACCCATCTTTCACGACAGAAAAGAAAAGTACAAAAAAACTGTTTGTTTTCGTATACAACTCAAAAAAACCCCGAAGTGCATTTGTGATAAATAGTGGCGGCGGGAACGATTCCTAGTCTCGAGTTATCACTGCTGACTATACGTATTGGAGAAGAATGGAAGGAATTTCCGGTGACGAGTCCTTTGTAGCAACAGTCCCAGCAGGGTGAAGTGGGCAAAATGGCCCGGTCGCACCCACTCTTGCCAGCCGTGGAGATTGCGGCTGAGGAGGAATTTGTGATCGCTTTGGGACCGCAGTGACGATTTGAAGTCGATTCACAATTGCCTCCGCAGCCAATCACGCGATCTCCACGGCTGGTACAAGGTGGTGCGACCGTTAGCCGCCACGCCCACTTCGATCCTGCTGGACTGTTGCTTTGAGCCATTAGACTCTTCATTTGAGCTACAGCATTCAGCATGTATACTAGTGAATACTTGTGATCAACGTAGAAGGCCTTTCAAGATCTTTGATTAACTGGAATCGAAGTCATGGCCTGGAACAAGTCCGGATAACTCTTTTCAGGCTTACTGTCGATTCTGTATAGTCGCGTTCCTGTTGTTCGATGGATGCAGTCCTACAAACATGAGAATTTGGTTCCTGACATTGTAGCCGGTGTGACGCTGGCAATCTACAACGTACCACAGAGTGAGCAATCCGCTAAGGCTTAGAATTGTTTTGCACCCCAATAAAGTAACCCTGTCAATGAAGTATAGCACAGTCAGCATAGAGCGCACTTTTCATGAAAATAAAGGTGACATGAGTTGATACAACTGAAACCAGAATTACCTTGCGAAGGGTGAGATGTCGGAAGATCGTTGTGATTATCATCTATCCACTTTAGCTGCACACGCATTCATGTGCATCGCACAGGGCCATCAATATATTCATTCTCCTTACTGACACTGTCCCCCAATTCGGCGTACGCTCCACCCACGAATAGCGCTTAAACTCCTTTCCTCGCCAATCAGTTCCGCTTTTTCCACGGTTTCCGGGGCTTCTTGAAACCGAGTTGCAAGTTTGGTTTCAAACTCGGCCCACTTCGGTGCACGTCACGTCCATCAACAAGATTCACTCTTCTTCTCTAATGTCTCTCCTTCTCTATCCTCTATTCACCTTCCTCCCTGTCTCCGCGTTTTCCTGGAACCGAGTTATAAGCTTTACGGCAGACTCCGCCCACTTCGGTACATGCTCCGTTCACTGATACCGAGTTATTAATATTTATAATAAACATCGTGCACTCAAGAATGGGCCCCGCCCATTGTGGGTAGGCTTTCGCCCAGTTCGGGATGCTGAGAACACCTTAGATATCTCTCTGCTACATCGATTCTTTTCTGCTCCATAGGCTTCCCCCTGACTGAGTTAATAACCTTTATACCAAGCTCACTTAAAGGAATCCTCGTCCAACGCGGGCAGGATTTCCATATTCGACTCACCAAGTCAGCGCACACCTTCCTTTCTCGGTCTTCGGGCTGTTCTGTAACCCAACTTCAAACTTTTGCAGTTGGCACCGCCCAATGTGGCGCGTGCCGCCATCTCCACTGTGGGCGGAGCTGCGCTTCCCTGATATGTGTTTCGCACTTCTAGACCCATGCACCACCGATCCCAAACTTGAGCCGGACTCTTTAGGTGGTGCTTCAGTTAGTACGGAGTAGCAGACGGCAGAGATTAACACGTTGGCGACCAAGCGGATTTTGGGGTGTCTGCCGCGTGGGACCACGGAGAACTACCACGTTTTTTTTCTTGCAAAAGCCTTTCAGGGTAGCGAATCCAATGCGCTGATCACGAATATGGCATTGATTTGGAGCGTTCGCGCCATCTGACGCCAGTATGGCGACAGCATGGCGCCACCTTGCCGCCACCAAATTTTCCACCTCAAATTCGGCAAAATTCTGCAAGTAAGGGGTGGAAGGCTTCACATTAAAGGATACGTCGACATGAGTGATCAGATGGCTTCATGTACGCCTTTTGTGAGACGCACGACAAAAAGGGTATGTGAGGTCATTTTCTACCTTGTGCAGACGGCAACGGTGAACGCTTAGACGCTCTATTGCCAGAAAACGAAAATGCAGCTAACTGACTCAAAGATTTCAATCGTAGAAGAACTGATAAAAATAAGCTCGAAGTACTCCAATTTAAGGCAGGAAACGTAGGCTGATTGAAAGAACGATCTCTCTTCCTACGCGCGGAGACGATGTCGGAGCTGCTATAGCAATCTTCCCGACGAATATGGACGTTGCTATCTTAAATCCCACACTGAGAAAGTGAGAACTCAATGTAGCAATAGTGAGGTTTTCTTCTGTGTAGAATGCTTTCGGACGCGCCGCAAATCGTGTGAGAAATCTTAACTGCTAATTGCGTTATATTATGTTTTTGTGTTATTTTGAAATGTTGTAAATCCATATTAAGTGGAATACCTGTTGCCAGTGAATGTTTTCACCTAAAAATATAAAGGAGCAATCAAAAAAAAAAGAAAAAAATCAAGCATTCTAGTAGTATGGGGTGTCGCCCGACATCGGGTGCCATGGTCCCACGCGGCAGAAAAGGTGTCGCCCGACGTCGCCATTGTCGCCAATGTGTTAAAGCTATACCCCAGGCAGAACCCGTGTGAGCGAACCTCCTCGGTCTGGTAGGTAGCGCCCCGGAGGACATTCACGGCTGTGGCAGTCCCGTGCAAGGAAATCCCCTGATAAAGGTGCTAGGGTCTTCTAAGCGAAGCTGCCCGAGCTGCGAGGCCGTGTTTTCCGCAGCTGTGGTCAAACGGTCAACGATCAACAAACAGATGATCAAACGTATAAACCCTTGATGTTCTGCTAAATACAACCCGGCAAAGCTGGTTAGCAGCAGAAATCAGCTTTATAGTATGCCATAATTGCTGGTAAAATGCCACCGTTCTGCGGCATACAATTCTCATACTCGGAAAACTCGTCCGGTTGCACCTCCCCCTGAAAGCTAGGCGAGATGCTACAGGCAGGGGGGGGTTCCTGCATAAGGCCTTGTGGAGGGTATCTTGCGCTGTTTCTTTCAGTTCCACTCAACAATGCACTCTCACATCCGTTATGGAACGCGGTTAATCCGCAAATCCGTCTCTGAGTTGTGCCTTTAATACCACAAGACTAAGGCCGAGGACACGTCGAGCGTGTAGTAGGAATTAGGGCTCCATAATTATATAAGGTCTCCTCAAAATGTGCTTTTTATAATTATTTTTTGGTCTTCGCAACGTTTCATAATTATAAGGTCGCCCAGAGACAAAGAGCAATCAGATAATATAAGTGATAGACACAGAAGGGTCAACAATCCATTCCATTCCTCCTTCATTAAGTGTAAGACTAAATAGCCTCCGTGGCATAACGGAAATGAGATTCCAGAGCAGCTGAAGATCGATTCACTTGCGTGCTTCGAGTGTTGTTTGCTTCCGCCCTTTTGTAGTTCTTAAATCATGTTTGTGTGCATGATACTCCATGACGAGGATGTTCCTGAGGTTTTCTATTGGAATACAACCAGAATTACAAATTATCCTGCTGAGATCACCTGTGTTTAGGGAGTGCTACGGTTTCTGGTTGAGGGGCTTACATGAGTACCTGTAATGTTCTGTAAAAATACGCAGTGTAGACCACGTCGTCGACTGAAGAAAAAAAATCAAATGTCGTTGCAAGGCTCTATAGTGACTTATTCATCGGAGACGTGAACAGGGGTCACGTGAACAACTCGATATTAAGTCAGCTCTGGCAAGCATAACACCCAATGATATTAGGTCGATCAAAAGGTGTCCGCCGTTTCGAGGCCCCAAATGACCGGATCTCTGCTGAAATACAACCTTCAGACAAGAAATTCAATTTTTTGTAGGCTAGAAATTGTCTGAAAGCAATTCCGACATAGTCCTGTTCTCAAAGCGATTTCTTCTCCAAGAATTGCGTTGGAGAGCGGAGAATTGACAGTTTATCAGAGATATACGTGGGCCACATGTGGAATAGCAAAGAAATCGTTAACCCATTTTTGAATGATTTTTGCACTGCGCATTTCGAAGTGTGCCGTTTAGCGCCGTCGTGACGAAGGATCTGACCTCTTTCTCCTTGAAGCAGTTTATTATCCCCACAGTTTCTTATGCATTATGTTCTACTCCCTACGGGAAGACTCCTCCATCGTAGACTGACTTGGGTCTCTGAGGGCAATGAGCTGCACCATCGAACATTGAGGAAAGTTCCTGCGGATAGCGATTCGGGTTGTTAGGTTTTTAAAGCAGCTTAATTTCGTCTATCTATCTGGGAGCTATTTCCTTATAAGCGTGCCATACCATAGCTTAATCATACACAATTACCCATCCTGAAAACGGTTTCTCCCTCTTGCAATAAAGAGTCCATTCACCCACCTTACTGCACGCAGCAACGATTCGAGCTGCCAGTATGGGTCAACTCGATGAAGATTGAAAATGTTTTCCCTCCTTCCCCAAGGCTAGCAGGCGACTGAGCACGTTACCTTCAAAGACTCCAACATCTCCTACTACACATATATGTAGTTGAGTGCCCGTGATAAGCTCCCTTCGCTTCTTTTGTACGATCCTGTACATTAGGGGCGCTCCCCCTTACTACAGGCACCACTTTCGAGCTTCATCTCTCCAGGCCCAGACCAAACGAGCTAGTTTGGTGCTGTGAGTTTCCCGGCTGCATTCATTCTCAAGACATTCGCCGTATTACCAGCCAACCCTGGTGTGTCCCTTTCAAGTTCGAAGGCAGGAAGTGTCAGCAGTCGAAATTCACGATTTTACATAGCATAAAAGAGAGGGCAGAACGACGACATTTAATAGAATTCCCTAAAACCTTCGTATGAATGTGAAAGGGCTGGTGCTCGCCTACAAGAAGACATTTGAATTGCTTGAATAGCTCTGAAAGAAATAACGAAAATTATACAGGTAAGTACTCGAGGTGCAAAACGGCGGATACTTTTTGACCGACCTAATACATAAAAACACGCTGTCTAAACTAGATTAAAGGGACATTCGGAGGAGAGCTGCGAACAAAACTTAACTGAAACAAATGCAAACACAAACATACAAAAGTAAGCAGAAACAAGCTAAATTAATATGGAAAGAACACATTGAGATACCCCAGAAAGATCGGATGTGAAAAAGAGGTAGGAGCTAAAAAATGGTTTCTAGGGATAAGAGCCTTTTGAAACCAGCCAGTGACAGCCAATACGTTCTTGCGGAACAGTTTGTTGAAAGTGCGAATGGATCTTACAACAGAGCTTTTGGACCTGACCTGAATCTTAGTAACGGCATCCTGAGCCGACCATTTCCCCTCCTCGTGTTTGATCTGGCAACATCAGAAAAGTCTGACAGGGCCAGATTGGTTCTACCTGTCAAAATTCTGATAATTATCACCATATCACTGAATAAGCGCTTAGATGACAAATTTTTTTAGCCTCAACAATTTTCTTTTGACACTGCCATTTGGGACAAATTCGCAACTGACTCCACTGCAACGCGTGATGAGTTTCCCACTGAAATTGTTTTGAACACTTCCAAACAGATCGATATCTTTATTTTTATATGAGAAAAACACTATAGCGCCACTTTCTAATATTGGGCGGACATACTCTATGCTCGTAGTAAAGTGCGCGAGTCTTTTGAACGGAGAGCTTTGAATAAATTATAGATTCCATGGTTTGCCTTAGAGGTTACCGATTTATAGTGGTCATCAAGACAAAACTTGTCGTTAAAAATAGGACCAAGGTCTCTTGCCTTTTCAACAGTAGTTATTTTTCCCATTAATACGACATACCTCTGTAGCAATTTCAGAAAGCTTATCAAATTGGAGAAACAGTGTCTTTTCTCCTGCAAGAGGCAGATCCCATGTCGGAAACCATTCTTCCACACAATCAATAGCCGATTGGATTGCAGCAGTGTCTTCCACGGGTTCGATTGCTTTGTATATATTTATGTCGTCAGCCTACATTAGGCGCTTCACTCAGCCTTAGGTAGATCGAACTTATATATAAGAAAAGCAGAGGGGAGGGTACCCCACCTTGCGGGACACCACTAAAAGTCTGGAAGACTGAGGAAGGTCTTTATCAATCAGAACTTGGTAACGTGGATTTGTCAGAAGTGTTACACCACTGCACAACTCTGGGGTGGATACCACCCAATCGCAGTTTGCCGACAAGATTTTGAAGAGGTACCTTATCAAAAGCGTTCGTAAAATCAAAGTAGATAAAGTGAACATGCTGTTTTAGCTCAATAGCCTTTGTCCAATCATTTAGTGATACAAGCAGCGCCGTTCCCTCAACCTTGCACCGCGAAGCCGTATTGCTGAGAAGGAGTAACGTTATTCCGTTGCTTCAAAACATGCTTACCGAGAATTTTTTTCGAAACCTTTGCAAAAACTGAAGTATTGCTAACGAGACGGTATTTTGGGGTCTGAGAAGGGAGCTTCTTTAAGTAGTGGAGTTATAAAAGACGTTTTCCAGCGACTAGCAGCTTCCGATTTGATAAATGATTGATTAAAGAGGTACTCCAATGGATATGTTATAACAGGCGAAATCCTTTTGATAAAGCCTAGAGGGATCAAATATGTTGATAACGATTTGGAACATGGCCATTTACCCAGAACGTCAACAATCTCGTCCTTCTAGAGCCATACAGTGGGTTCCATAGTAGGGAGAAGTGGTGTAGGATTCTCAAAAACAGAAAGTCTTGGCTTGGAAAAGACTTTTTGAAAATGACGGCCTAAAACTTCGGCTTTGTCCCTGTTACTGAACAATTATATTACCATTGCCTGCAGTCAGAGCCGGTATTGATATTTTGTCTTTAATACGGGAGCTTATAAATGTGAACAGCTTAGAGGGACTTTTGGTGTCCACATCTCTTTTTCGAAATAGACGTTGTAGATGCACGCTTCTACTGTAGCACTATATTTCTTGGGAACAATTCATTCAGTACTTAGGCCATTTGCTACGGCGAAACTCTACAAGGCATCACGACGTCGAATCATTCTTTTGATATGAGCAGGC
>KZ345109.1:76012-93154 GCA_002352805.1 Teladorsagia circumcincta
CTGATTTTTGCTGTTTTCAAGACGATAACTTTCTTATTTCTCAATTGCTTGAAAAGATGTGGACTGTTCTCTAAATTAAAAGATTTGCTCTTTCAAAAGGCCACCTGATCTGTTTTGAAAACTTCCTAGTTAATGAGAAATCTGGGTCGAGGTAATATCGAGGGCTTTTTTTCTGCACTAAAACCAGGATTCTTTCCACATTACTGCTGGGAAATACATTGAAAGCTCTTGAAAGGCATTAGGTGCGCACTCCTTGCTATCGCTGATACAATTAGGGAAACTTAGCCCCATTTGATTTCGGTCTAGTATACGCCATGCCTTGCTCGAATTTTAAGTCAGTTGAAAGGTGCTGTGTGCACATGATGAGTTGCTAATAAAAACCGACGTGTTCACACATCTCCCAGTACTGGATACTACGCCACGTCCGATACTGACACCGACAATTACGACCCCCTCCGTCTTCCACAGGGGCAAATAGGAGCCCCCGTCGAGGAATCCCTCGACCGATACTCACCCTGCTTGCGACGTTTTTGCGTGCGTTTTGCGGGTCGACTCTTGAGTGGGCTGGCTTGTGTCTTAATCCGCAGAGAGATCTTTCAGATGACGATCGCTCAGCGCATGAATGACTTCTTGAGCTTCTGCTATTGCGACGGTGGCCATAGCAAAGGTTTGTTCGAAGTCAGCGTAATGGAGATCATACTGAGCTAATGCGTCGGGCATGTGCGGGTTTAACTTGTTCTTGCGAAAGAAGTGGGATAAAGTTGTTGAAAATAGCTGCTCTACGATGTGTTATAATATTTATGAGGCCGCGCAGTTGCTGAATATGCTCAAAAAGAGCAGCTCCCTGGGGCGTACTAGTAAGCTCTGAAATAAGTGTTGCGACATGTAGTCCACGAGATGGTCACACTGATTGCGAATGCCCTTAAGATTGTGAACTATGTCAAATATAGCCACATTAGGGTACAGCTGAAGCTCGCGCTCGGGCCATGTTGGTAAATAAACATCCCTCGTGAAATGGCTGCGAATTTTTTATAAAGTTGTCGCGCAGAAACGCACCGATCATAAGGTAGCCGTGAGCCCCCAGGTGCGGGCTATTGAAAATGTATGATGGATTCATGGCAACGGTCAGCTTCTGCAACAGAAGCAACAAAGGTCTGTCCGTTTCTAAAACGGATTTAAACTTGGGGTGTTGGCCAGTGGTAGGGGTTGGAGCAGTAACCGGTTCTTGTTTTTCGAGAAGAGCGCGTATTCGCCCAATTGCGGTGGAGACAAGGCGTCCTGGGTTCGGGTCACTACGCAAGAAGTGAAGCGAAGTAGCTGCAAACTCGTATTCTGGCATTTCGGCTTCAACAGGTTGATGGGTTGTGTCCATTACATCCATTTCTTCAGGACTTCGTGGAGGAGCGGGACATGGATATCTGGATTGCGCTCAGTGACCTCGTGAAGACATTCTGTGAATGACTGTTCAGCTTCGGTCAGCGGCTGCTGAAAAGATTTGAATGTGGGATTATATGGATTATTTGGGATAAGGAGTGTTTATGGCATACTCACCTTAATCGGTGAAGCCATTGGCGAACTCATTTATGAGGAACACAATGTGCTGGTCAGGCACTAACACGCAATTACCTCTAAAGGGAAAAATTAGATAGAAAGTTGCGTTATGATGTTTGCAAAATGTACGCGATGTGGAGAGGACGAGGTAAATTATGCGATTTGATAACAACGAGATACCATAGCAACATCATGAAATTGAAGGAATAGTTTGATGATTGGATGAGAGGATTCTTTTTTTCGAAAACGACCAACTTTTATAAAGGAAAAAGGGTAGTGCGGGAAAAATAATGAAGATGGGACTCTTGGTAGATGGTGTAATGAGTAATTCAAGAGTTCACCGAGTTAGAACAAAAATGCTGTTGGGATCAGGGTGAATGTCGGTGGAGTGAGTCCTCGACAAAGGGGTCGTATTTGTGGGGGTTGGTAACGTCAGCAGCATCGTAATGCAACAAGAACCATAATGTGGAAGTCTCTTCGCAGGCCCAGTCGTTTCGGCGCTCTACCCAAGAAAGAAGACTTTGGAAGTTTTTAAAGAATGCACTGCGTTTTTACAGGGAGCAGGGTCACAGTATGAGCGCGCTGCGGAGGCATTTCTTCCTCTGTCTATCGCCGGCTTCCTCGCTTGCAATACTATATTGAGAAGGAGACTGCTGTCGGGGGGCGCTGTCGTAAGCGACAATAGTTGGGGAAAGACCCTGGGCAATGAAAGTGTCCCTCAAGTAACAGAAGTGACAAAATATGCCTAGATACAGTTTCCATCAACGGTTCACCATCGTACAACACCCTTTGAATAGATTCTACAACTTGAATAGAGGTCCGGTGCATGACCAATACTGAGATAAGATTGGACTTGACAATCGCCCCCTCTTTTTTGCCTGCGTTGGGAGAACCTATCCTAGAACCATTTTGAGAGTTACCAACGATTTTATATGCAACGGTTTAGGAGGGAACGGCTTTTACGGTGACTAAGATCCGTACTCGACACGATTTTCCCTGGTTGGGATCTTTTATGAAATGTGGTAAGTTGCGAATGCGAGTAGAATGAAAGTAGAAGTATCTACAAAACAGACTTGGACAGTAAAGCACAACTGAACCGTGGTGATGATAATGCTGAAAAGGGGCTATGTGAAAAATTCTGTATAAAAACCCAAACAGTAGTAGGACCCACATTCAAACAACACGCAACTGGTAAGCCATTGAAAGCGTTGCGAAAGCAGCTCCATGAAAGAACGAATGAATGAGCGATCCATTGCCAAACTTCAAAGCAACTGGCAAGCTGATAGGATCGGTACGAAAACAGATCAAAGAAGGAACGAATACATGAGCAATCCATATTCAACTTCAAAGCTAATAAACTCGGTGCGAAAACAGCTCAAGAAACGAATGAATGAGCGGTACATGACATTCAGGAGAGGCAAATTTAAAAAACGTAAGCATAAAGGGTAGAAGATTTCGCTGCGACCTCGAACAATGCGCGAAAGCAAGGCTTATCGCGGCATGTGATGGTTTGCGATTCCATCAAAAACAAAGTTTTTCATTCAATTCTTCGCGGGCGCGTTGTATAGAGGTGTATGGCGCTGAATGAAGAAACATGATGAAGAAAACAATTGAAACATGAGGCAAGTGACTGAGGCATAAATTTGGCGCCCTTTTTCGTCGTTCAAAAGGGGGCTACTCAACCTTTTCACAACGACCCTGTCGCGATGGCTACAACGCAGACGACCTGAGTCTTGGAAGGGAGAGGGACCCGCGAGAGTGCGCAGGGCCGGTTTTATAGGGCTGAGTTCAAGTAGTCCGCCGACTGTTCTAAGAAGGAATGATGGTTTGCTTTGGGGCGCGAATTTTGTGCTAAAGCTCCTTTATCTTGATCAGTGGAAATTGTCCTCAGATTCTTACCCCATTATTGGATTTGTTATTGTTGATTGCGAATGAAATGATGACGAGATTTGACCGTTCTTTTTGGTTGCGTTCGTGTAGGTTTAATTGGTTTGGTTTTTTGATTGTAGGTGTAGTGCGCACTTATCTCCAGCGGATGTAGCTGTGTTAGTAGTCCGCCGACTGTTCAGAGAACGAATGATGATTTACTTGTCTTCCAGGAGGCCACTGGCCTCTTGGAAGTTTGTCATCGGCTATGATCACCACATCGCCGTCCCGGGGGAAGGATTTTGTATATTTAGGCTGACGAAGGCGCTGTTGGTGCCGTTCCCTGAGTGCCGCAAAGTAGTCGGAATGCCACTGGTCCCAGAATGTGTCCAAGGTTTTAGTGATTCCTTGTACCATTCTGCGAGTCTATGGGATCTGAGTTAAAAATCGCTCTGTATGCATTGGGCGGCAACTGCAGGTTGACCTCAGGTGACATGAAGTCAATAGGACTTAAAACGTGAAGGGTGGGGTCTGTGTCCCAGTACGGAGTTATAGGGCGAGAGTTTATTATCGCCTCTTCGTCGACGATGATTTTTGCAATTGTTACAACGTCTCAACGCTTTTCGAAGGGCAGATTTGGAGAGTCCCACCATTCTCTCGTAAAACCCTCCCTTACAGAGTGACAATGAGTAATAAACTTCCAAGCAATTTTGTGCTTTGCGAGATACTCCAACATAGGCGGCTCTAAGCAGATTTTGAATGGTATCGTTTGCGGCATGGAATGTAGTTGTGTTATCGCTGTAAACGATATCGGGTGTGCCCCTGCGCGCGATGAATCTGCGAAAGGCTAGAAGGAATTCTGGAGTTGTGTTGTTGAGCACAAGTTCTAATTGGATTGCCCTTGTTGCCATGCAACTCACAGACAAACCCACACTTTGTTGGAAGAGTAATATTGGTTCCTGTATGTCAGCGGTCCCAAGTAATCTACGCCTATATTTTGAAATGGTCTTGATCGCGTAGTGCGTTCTTTTGGAAGCGATGGCATATCTGTATATTGGTAAGCGTATCCATTGACTTTTTTTACATATTGTGCATGTGCGAAGAGTTTTTACCACTGAACTACGTATTGATGGAATGACTAGTTTTTACGTGGCGGCTATGGTGGAATAAACTTCTGCGTGGAATTGAGTCTTGTGAACGTGGATGGTAATGATGTAGGTTAGGCGATGGGATGGAACCAAAAGGATGGGGGCAACTGAGTGAGGGCCGATACGTGACGGACAGCGTGTCAAACCATCTTCTGTCCTTCTTGCGTTGAAGCGAGCAAGTTGCAGTCGTTTCAGAACATGTTCGCTCTCGCGATAATGAGAGATGAGCAGCAATTTTTGTTTGGTATTGACGTGTGTAGCAGTCCAGCTACCCCTAGAACTAACTTTAACCACTTGGGGTAGACCTCCAAGTAAACGTGAACGTTCACTTGAAGAGAGATGGCTAAAAACTTTGATATGTATAAATCGCAGTACGTAGGACGTAATATTGACTAGTTTGAGGTACTTGTTGGTAGCCTCAAATGGCAACACTGAAGCAAAGGTGCTTTCTTGCAACGTATGAACGTTTTGAAACTCCAGTTCGCTATCCTCAACATTGTCGGGTGGGATAGTGAAATCCAAGCGCGTATTGGGCCATGAATTGTAAGGTCGAAGCATAAAGGCAGGCCCTGTCCACCAAGTATGTTTGTCCATATCCTTGTAGTTAACCCCCTGGTAGCGCAATCTGCGGGGTTATCTTCCGATGATACGTAATGGAATTTGGTAGTGATGCCTTGTTCCTGAAACGCCGACATTAGATTGCGGATTGAAGTAACCCGGTTTTGTACGAATGTTTTAAACGATCATGTGGAATGAATGACATGTAGTGCGATTTGTGAATCGGAAAAGAGATGTATTGCGGTAATAGTGAGGCCTAGTTGTTTTAGTAGATATTCTGCGAGACGAGTACTTATCAAGGCTGCTAGGAGCTCTTCGCGGGGTACGGTGATTGGCTTGGTTTCATTGAGATGGGATTCAGCCATAAGTAAGCGTGATACTGGTGACGATTTCGTATGGCAAATCAAATATGCGCATGTTGCGTAGAGTCGTTTTGATGCGTCCCCGAAAACACAGAGTTGATAGGTGCAAGATGATTTCGAACAAGGAATCAATAGTCTTGGGATCTCAGGAGTTGAATGTTGCAAATTGGATACCAATTCCGACCACTTCTGCAGCCCGTTTCGCTCAGTGGTTACTGCTTATTCCATAGATCCTGGATGAATTGGCTTGGACTTTGACTGGCGACAAGAATGGAGTAAAACCAAGGGGGTCGTATGTTGATGCTAAGGCGCGGAGCGCTGTTTTGAACAAACTTGGACTTGGATAGTCTTAATGGGTATGGTGAAGGTGTCTCTAATAAAGTTCCTATGAAGAACAAGTAGCGTGGTCTATAACTCGATCTACTTTACCTATGGCATTATTGACCACTGATGAGTTACACAGGAACTCTCCCAAATTCATATGCATGGTAGAAAAAATGTTTTTTGCGTAATGGTATTTTTGAATGGCCTCTTCATGTGAAGTAACTCCGATGACTACATTGTCGACATAAATGTTTCGTTCAATTTCTTTTGGAAGAGGATTCTTTTCGCGATGAAGGTAAAACTGAATGGCTGCAGAGAACATGAATGGTGAAGCGTCAACTCCAAACGGAACGCGCCTAAATCGAAAAACGCGTTATTTTTTTGGTGATGGTGGGCTAGAGGGGTCTTTCAGCCTAGTAGCATCTCGCTGTGAACGCTGCAGTAAAACTTGATGGAACGCTTTTTCAACGAGCGCAGTGAGTAGGAATCGGTGTAGCCTTGCGCGAAGAAGTATACCTGCGAGCTGTGGTAACAGAGTCGGACCCTGATATAAGCAGTCGTTTAGGCTTGGGGCGCCCCTTTTTGGAAGAGCCATCAAATACGATAGGTAGTTTAGTAGTGGAGGACGATTCTTTGTAAACAGCCTGGTGTGGGATATAATAGATCCGATGATCGTCAAAAACGAATTCATTGACTTCCGTTGTCAATCCGGCTGTAAGGTGATCCTCGATAGCTTTGGTATACTGTTTCCAAGCACATGGGTTACGACTTAACCTTTGATATTGGTTAACCAATCGACAATAAGCGACTTGTTTGTTATCTTAGGGTGAGAATCCTTCCATGGAAACTGAACATGAAGGAAACCATCAATCATTTGAGAGGTGTTATAAAAATTTGCGTAGAATGTGAGCGTCTAATTCGGTATCTGCGTTAGGCTCGTGGTTATCTGTGATGCCTAATGAGTCCAGCGTCCATAGTCGTTTGACAGTTCGTCTTCGGCGTTTTCGTATGCTGTCGAGACGGTTTCGGCGTCTGGGCTCGTTGGTGTCCCATGTAAAAAACCGAATTCCCTGATACCACAGTACCGAACCTGGTATGACTCAAAATCATACCTGATGGTAGACACATAGGAGCCTCGGGAGAAAGAATATCCCAGTAGCTGTCAATGCCAATAAGTACATCTGGTAGTATTGGCGATATGATGGCAATTCCAGTCGATGACTTTTAAGAAAGTCGACGTCTGCGTCGGACAACTGTGGTGGCGACTAGGGTAAAGTGATAACGTCTTCAGTGGTCAGGCGTATAACGAATCTTTTATTAAGAGAACAGTAATCTCTACCTGAACCACACCTGATACCTCAGTGGCTTCTCTTCACCGAAGGCGACGAACGTCCTTGGTCGAGGGTATGTTATTGGAATTCCCGGACGCTGAGCCGAACTAGTTGCTGTGAAGCTATTTTGTGCGCCAGAATCAAGGAGAAATGAAAGGAATTTTGCTGAAGTGTAACTATAAGTTTTGCCATGACGAGCATCAGCGAAGCTTGGTCTCATTGTGGTTTTGCGGCTTTATTTTTGCATGATTGTTAACACTGATTTATTTGTTAGAACTCGTAGTCCGAATCAACCAATGAGTGCTGTGAAACTAGTGGGTAAGGCGAGCCTGGACGCGTTTTGGACGAGCTTGCATGCGTTGCAGGGGATCTCTTCCCTCGGGGACTATAAGAACGATCACGAACTGGTGACTTGAATGCAACACGGTAGGGTGAACGCGAGTTATACCTGAAGGAAGGGTTGTGCATGCGATGTTCGGTGCGTCTATCGCGGCGGCTGCGTGTTGGTGACCGAGATACTCACGATACCCTGATCCGTATATTCTCGAACTATGCCGCGAAGGGCTACGTGAAACGTATTGATCCCTCGAGGGCGAGCGGAACCTGCTCGATATCGATCGTAGTCATAGCCGCGTGAGTGAGTGCGATTGCGAGAAAATGAGCGTCAAGTGCTCTCTCTGCTTTGTCTTGTAGAGCAGAGGAGCTCGTGGTGATCTCCTTTGCATCGACGACAGGCAGGGTACTGGCAAGATCTAGAAGTATGTCCTTTTCTTAAACTCTTGAATCTCCCGCATAGCTCAATTGTCGAGCTATTTGACGGCGAGCGAATGCTGGCATTTCCTCGCGACATCGTATTGGTCTATGACTTTCTGAGTCGCAGAAGCAACAGCGAGAATTGTCATAGCCACGTGCTTGGGACTGTGGACGGGATGAACTGGAAGGAGGATAAGAAGTATCGATAGAAAACGTACCCCTGAGTGTGGCGGAGTCCTCGTACTTCTCTTTAGAAGCAATGATATTGTCCAAGTGGTGCATAATCTGATGCAAATTGAAGTCTGCACCGGACTGGAACTCCAAGCCGTGTAGCTTCTGTTGAATTTCTGATGGAAATTTGCCTATGACTCAATCACGTATAGGCAAGACAACTGGTAACTGTTGTAACTGTTTGTGAAGCATAGCTCGAGTTGTATGTGAGCGATCGTAACGCTTTTTTAAGGCCATCACGAGTTGATAGTAACTGCATTCCTCTGGATCGAGGTCTTGCAAAACTATTTGCGCATCGCCTTTTCGTAGGTATGAGAATTTGTACGTGGGACTGATATTTGAGTCGTTATGAACAGCGAATTCAAACGCACACCAGAATCTCTGAAATTGTGTTATGTCGCCACAGAATGGTCCCAGGTTGAGTTTGCCCAGTTGTATGGGAGCATGAACTCTTATTTGTGCGTCAGTGGGTGTATTGGGATCTGGCGTAATGTTGTAATTGCCATTACGGATAGGTGTCGAAGGTCTCGAATATTGGAAGGTAGACGCTTGAGTCAGCTGGATGGTGTTGGTTGTAGTGCTAGGAGGGAGGCCTTGATTTTGTGCCCTAAGCGAGAACTGCGATTCTTCAGGTAGCTGTCTACGAGGCTGCGCTTGGTCATCGTGCTCTTCTAAAAGCGCCTTTGTGGTGCCCAGGTTTGCTTGAAGGGTTTTCTGCCTTAATGATTGCGTCCTCTATTTTGGTTTCTTGCATATAATTGCAATATGCTTCGTTATCAACTTCTGGATTGGTCGAGTTGCCAACGGAGGTAAGGAATGCCTATTGACGTTCTCGCACCAAGCGAAGAGCTGATCGAATGCTCGATATATGCGTCTCAAGGGCCTCATGGCGATCGCTGAGGAGCTGGGCTCACTATCCGCACTGGAACTGACATCAAACGGATCGACAAGATGTTGAGATACCTTACCTTGGGCTACCTCCAAGGCTGTATAGGCTTTGGTCAGATTAGCTTTACAGGAACTGATTGTTGACATTGCATTAGGAAGAATTGGCAGGAGGCGGTTGCTGCCATACCCAAATCTAAAATAAGGGATGTGAAGGTGAGGTCGTGCCGCAGGAGTGTGACCGGCCAAAACGGTGACGTTGACACGAAGTAGGCCTATGTCGAGATAATAAACCATGCCGAAAAGTAAGGATGAGATGGTGCCACTCCAGGTCCATGGGTGAGAGAGGCGGCCACAAGGGTGGGAAAGGCAATACCCTAGTCGAGTCTCCTACGTAGCCTTCTATGTAATTGCTCGGAACTGATCCTACTGTATGGGGTTTACGGTCCTGCGATATTTTATTCTGTGAACTGCGATTTTGCCACTGCGTAGGTATGGTTCGATTGCTAAGGCCGGGCGTGCGTTTCCGCACGACCAACCCCAGCCCGATGCACCATGTTCTGCCGCACCCGTTCTCAGGCTGAGCGTACGAGCGCATCGGCGGAGTCCGTGGAGCCTACGAGTAGCGACAAAAGAGAGATTTAAAGGGCTTCCTACGCAAGCTCTCAGAACTGCCAGCGGGCAACGCTTACCGAGGCCCTAATGCCCTTATTTGAGGCTACCGGAATGATTAATGATCATCGAGTAACTGAGTTCTTCTGCGACATGAACGATCATGCTGTTACGACCCTCATAAGGAATTAATGGTTAGAAACCTTTTCCTAACATGGCAAATGCAATCATCATCAAATTTAATGAGAAAACTGGCAACTGCGAAAATGACAACACAAATGACCTATCCTCAGTGCTTCCATGAGTTCATCCCTGTTATTCGTTCCGGGGGATAAGCACTTAATAGCAAGCGCCTCAAGCAGCTTCCTCTCCAATGGGCATCTTTTGTGCGGTGTAATATGACAACTTCCAGGTTGAGGTGTGCTTCTTGTCGGTGATAAGCTACACGATGTCGCGAAAATGCACTCCTTGGGTAGGAAGATGGATTCCGCCGTGCTCGTGTATCTTCGTCCATCCGTTTATCAAGCGGGCGTCTTGTTTTACCGACATACTTTTGACCGCGTCCTTCGCATGTGACCGGACATACTGTACCACATAGTTCGCAAATTTTATGATTGACGCAGTACGTACGGCTATTCCAACCATATTTTCCTTCATAGTTTCGTGATGACGTCAGCAAGCTAGTTAGATTCGCAGGGGGTCGAAATATCAATTTTGCTGGAAGACCTGACGACTTGATGATATTTCACCTTCTTTGCTTTTCTTTCATTGACATACGGTGAAACCAACGGTGTTCCTCCTAGCGGTTGACCCATTGTATAACTAGTTCCTTCCAGAATTCTTGCAATTTTTCGATACACCTCTTCTGATTCTCTAGTATAGGTTCTTGTCTTCGACGCGATAAGCTTTCTTATCACGTTAGCTGTCATGTACAGCGGATGTGCACTTCGAGAATGCATAGGGATTTTCTTCAACGTCGCTTCTTATACCATTCGAACTCCTTCGTGCCGTGGGAGATCCCAACCCTAGTGTTTAAGAGGGGCAGGTAGCCGCGTTCACCTGAGCACACCACAGTGAACTGTATGTTCGGATCACACGAGTTCAGCTTTTGGAGTATCGTCTGCGTATCTTCAAATGTGGAGCCAATAAGGAATACATCATCTATGTTGCGTTTATCCCTTCAGTCAGGGATTCAGAGATCTTCTTTCGATGCGATCCAAATAGACGATTGGCAGTAGCGGCGCTATCCTCAATCCCATAGCAAGACCTCCCTTCTGAATAGAACCTTTCATCCAACTAGGAGATACTACATTTCAAGGTAACAGCAACAACAACATTTTAATTCTCCTTCTCTCGAATCTGCTAGTGCTAATTTGTGGGAGGCAACCAGCACTGACCAGGAAAGCTTTTCAGTACATGAAGCGTTTTTTCAAAATGGTTTTTCGCATGATGAAGGGGTACATGCATAGAGTTTAAAATTAGGTTTCATTTTTTCTGAGTGGCCCTCTGACTGCCAGAAAAGGAGTGGAAAAAGTTTCATTGGAACTCGCATCTTTCAAAGCTTCAACGTGGTTTAATGAACCTTCTAATGTCGAGTGGACGCATAATAGAAGTTTCCTTAAATCTGCACACTGAAAACAATGTCGAATAAAACCAAAAATAAAAATTGTCTATAATAAGTGCTCAAAAGCACAAGGTTTCATCAGAGTCGTCGCCACTTATCCACCAGCGGTGGTCGGATGGTCGGAGGCATGGTTTGTGCGGGGTTGTTGGTTCGCTTCCCCGACTCCGAGCTCTTGCATTTTTTCGATTACTACTTTCTTACATTCGTATGTGCTTGCGCGTAAACTCAACGCACATAAGTGTCGTTTGCGAGAGCTTTCTCTCCAATTCTGCGATAGTCTTTTATTACCATGCGTGTTCGGTTGTGTTCAGAATTTCATTTATTAGCAACAAATAGCTAGCAGGTATGGTAAAACTCGGAAGCGTGTGAAGCACAGACGCCGATCAAACTAGTTGCACTTAACGAGCGTCAGAAAAGTGTAGTTGTTCCTTTCCCCGCAGGGAACATTTACTTCATTGCCTTTGAAGGCATAGATTGCCCGCGTTGAGCAATGTCCAGGACTCTCGTCAACGTAACCAGCGGCCACCCTGGCATACGCCATGCATCGACGATAACAGATGGTGCCAGATTGCCCCACGGGCAGGAACAGCTACGGAGGTGTAACCATCAACCAAACGGACCGCTTGCTATCATCTCAGAGCTGTCTCCAAGTGGACTGCCAGCATGACGCACTGACTATGAGCTTACCCATGACCCAATTTTTGAACCCGGGTCACAATCTTGATTTTCTCGAAACTGCAGCTACAAGGGTACTTTTGAGCGCTGATTACGAACTCGACGTCCATTTTTGATGGAGGGGGGCGCTATATTTCGTCATTTCAGCCTCATTAGGCATCATCTCGGCGCCGCTTGAGCGCCATACAATTTTCACCTCAAATTTGGGCGGGAAGCTGATCAGATAGGTTAATGATGACCCTAATTGTAAGCATAGTACCTATATTTATCAGTGGATACTTGGCGTCATTTAGCAGGCGCCAACGTGAAAGGCAAAATTTTGTCATTAGCCGGGACCGATCCGTCCACCGATTTTTTTATTCCGTTTTTGGCATTCACAGAGCCACTCCGAAAAAATTGAGCCTAGTTTTGTACTCCATGTATGTACCCCTTTATCATGCAAAAAGTCATTATCAAAAAGCGCTTCATGTCCTGAAAGGCTCTCCTGGTGAATCCGCCACTTCTTGGTTTACAGCGGTTGGCACACGAACGATGGTCATAGTTTGAGCGAAGCTTCTATCTCTACTACGTCGGTTCCGATTGTACAGCGTTTCGGTGGAGTTGCATTAGGTGAAGTGAAGTGATGGCTAGCATCATGCCCTTGAGAACGTAAGGATGCGATTTTCTTCGAGGCTTCCTTCTTTCGCTTTCTCGAATTCTTAGGCTTCGCTTTCTCGAATTCTTTGGCATAGTATCTGATTTCTGTCAGAAATCGTTTGCAATTCGTTGAGATCTAGTCTTCCTCGATGAGCGCTCTCAGTCGTAGTGATTCCGTGGATACACTGAGCTTTCCGCCGCCGACGTTGGGCTATGCATCCGTCTAACAGTGCGCGTTTTAGTGCAGCAAGGCTGTTCGAAACAACTCTACTACGTGTATGTGAGATATTGAAAAGCACTGTATCGAGTCATTTACGCAGCAGTCTTTGCATTGTTGGCTCCACATATGAAGATACGCACACGATGCTTCAAAAGCTAAACTCGTGTGATCAGAACATACACTTCACTGTGGAGTGCCCTAATGAATGCGGCAACCTTCTGTTTCTAAAATTAGGGTTCGGGTATCCCATGACACGTAAGAATTCGAACGGCATAAGAAGCCGATGTCAAAGAAAGTCCTTCTGCATTCTCGAAGTGCACATCTGCTGTACATGAAAGCCAACGTGATAAGGAACTTTATCGAGACGACGGCAAGGACCTGTTCTACAGAATCAGATGAGGTGGATCGAAAAATTGCAAGAACTGAGAAAATGGTTATACAACGGATCAACCCAGGTCATAGCTTCCTTTTTTTGTTGCAGAAGGAACTCCGCTGGCTTTACCGTATCTCAATGAAAGAATGCAAAGAAGGTGAACAACGTCATCTAGCCGTCAGATCTTCCAGTAAAAATGATATTCCGACCACCTGCAAACCTGAAAAGCTTGCTGACGTGGCCACGAATCTATGAAGGAAAACATGGCCGGAATACCTGTACATGCTGTGTCGAATAACATTTGTCAACTATGTGGCATAGTATATTTGGTCACACGCGAAGGATGCGGTCAGAAGTACCTTGATGAATCGAAACGCCCCCTAGACGTTTGTACGAACATACACGAGCACTGCGGAATCCATCTTCTTACCCAAGGAGTGCACTCCCGCAACATCGTGTAGTCTATCAACAACAAGAGGCACTCCCCAACCTGAAAGTTGCTATACTACACCGCACAAAGGATGCCCCGTTAGAGAGGAAACTGTTTGAGGCGCTTGACTTAAATGCTTATTCCCCGAACTGAACAACATGGATGAGCTCATGGAGGCACTGAATTAATATCATAGCGGTGGCGATGAAGCGCTTCTCACAATAGTCACGCGCATCGCATTTTGAGTAACTTTTGTTAGCGTGGCAGTGGTGTCGGGGTAAACTGTCCTTTCGTTTTAATGTGACCTTAACAGTTAGGCCTCTGTACATATTGTATTGCAGAATTTAGCGGTTACTGTCACCAGACTGGTTAGTTAGCACTCTCGCGAGCCTATTCTTATAAGAATTTCAGTACGATGTACTTGTGTGCTCGATATATGATCCTAAAGCCTGGAAGCTGTTATACAGCGAAAGCTTGCCAATAAATGTGTATGAATGAGCCTTCAATATATGAGGCTCAGGGATAGTTATCATAACGGTCATTGTGTTCACCTAATCGGTAGTTATAGTAATGGAAGTTCGACAAAAATGATGGGTTTTGGCAACAAAAAGCAACTTTCATTTTTCCGCTTTGATGGTTCGAAACTTATTCTGAACGAGGTCGTGTCAGTTAAAGCACACATCCTGCCATTGAGATAGGTCGTTGTATTCACATCTAATGATTTTTTTAATCTACATCTCCATGCCAATGAAAAGAGAACAAGGAATCAACTGAGCAGACATTTTCGCAAGGTTTGGAAAACCTTTGCTCAACTAAAGCATATTAGAATGTTCTGTAAGCCACGTTGTTTGTGATTGCGCTAATGATTGGCCTATAGGATGAACACAAAAAAGCGAGCAGCACGATGGAAGTGAATGTGGACGGTGTGGCCACATAGTTGCCGCTGTCGTCAACGTGTCAACTGAAGGGGCGGTCATCCGTCACGTTGGACTAATTTCAGAAGTTTCTCCTTGTTCTTTCAATCTAACGACCCCACCAAACCCTTATTGTGTACTGTACAACTGGTATTTCTCTGTGTATCGCACTACCACTTCGAGCGCTGCACCGTATCGAGCACGCTAGGGTCGCATTAGTATTGGCGCGCACAATCTCCCCCTCGGCCTAGCGCAGATAGACGAAGGTGGACTACTAATTTTCAGATGAGTGTGACTCTCTTCAACGTCAACGCTTTTCTCAGAACGCTAAGTAAATTGTAATCGACGAGACCGTTAGTTTCAGAAGGCTACCACCTTTGTGCAGTATCTTCAAATATGTTCTAGTTATGGGGTGAAGGATTAGGCATCCATAGAAATGCGCCTTCGTTATTTGAAAGGTTGTAATTATCTTCAGATAAGAAAAGTGAGAGGTTTTAATGAAATTTCAAGACTCTAGATGTTCTTCTTCCTAAAAGGTACTCGAACTTTTGTGAAGTTTAATTTTTTTCAAAAAATCTTCCCGTCGGATCGTTTTTGTGCACAACCGGGTTTCCAGGCTTTCAACGGCAATAATTTTCTTCAGGTTCAGCCTTCTGCAATTTTTGTCTCCTGGAATAAACTAGAAGGCTAGAGCTTTTCACCCAATAATTAAATCCTTTTCAAAATTGAAGGAGCCAAAAAATCGCCCCATTGGACCGTTTTGGAGAGTTCGCAGACCGATTTTAGGCAGAGCGCCGGTATTTAGTTTGAATTTTATAACTTTCTCCAGATCCAACTTTTTGCAATTCTTTTTCCCCTGGAAGAAAATAAAGGGTTAGAGGTTTCCAATGAATTCCCAACCTCGTTCCCGAAACGACCCGTTCAAGAAATCGTCCCGTTGAAAAAAAAAACATAAAACCACTCAGTGAGGCTTAGTTCGCTCTTATTTACAACTTTGATTTCGTTTCGCAGAAGATTTATTCATAAGAAACTTAAAAAAATGTTGAGCACGTTTTTGAAGTCTCCATTGTTTTCAATTTGTAAGTAATCAGTATGGTTTCGTATTGAGCAAAAAAGGTAGGGTCGTATAGAGCCAGGTTCGGTCAAAATAATGGATGCAGAAGATCTGCCGATTTAGCGTTTTATCTTCCTTATTCAAGCAGAAGAATAGCAGCTGTCGAAACGCCTATTTTCGAAATTTGAATTTTTCAAACTGTAAGCTTAATAACTGAGTAAAGTTACAATTTCTGAGAAAACGACAACTGCGTTATTGCAGAGCGGAAAGAGTGCTTCCAAACGATATGAGCGGTTTTTTGGGTGGTACTTGTATGATTGAGTTTATACGCTCGAAAAAAAAAACGATACGACATTATGCTCCAACCCGTCACTCTTTTACTGAATTAGGTGCAGTCGAAGACAGTTTTTCTACTCGTGAACATATTTGTGTACGTGAGCAGGTAAATATGGGCATTTGTGCACTAGACTCCTCTGCTCTGAGTTGCGCCAGAGTGACGGGTTGGAGCATAATATCGTATCGTTTTTTTTCGAGCGTGGTAAGTAGTTGGAGAAGCACTAGAAAGCAGTGTGCCTGCCTCCCACCTACGTATTTTGACTGACCTTTGCGAATACGGCCCACTCCCTTTTCGGTTGGCCAAATAGACCCCTCGTTGGACTGTGTCCAACGGACGGTTGACCCTAGGGACAGTCCAGCGGATCGCACGACAGAGTCCGGGTGCGCGGTGCGGTCAGGGACTACTATGGTGGACCGCGGCATTGTGCTTCTTTCCATGCTCTTTTTTTCCATGGAACCGCATGTGTACACTTCACGGCTATACAGGCTCGACTGCTATGCGGGAGCTGAACTCCGATCGTGAGCAGACAGTGTTTCTTCCTACTTGATCTACCTTTTCCATTCTCTCTATCGTTTATGTACTAATCTTATACAAATTTTCCTCAACTACACTTTCCACAACATCACATCGGCCTAGGGAAGGTCTCATTTAACGGCAAAACAAGAAAAAATTGTGGAATTGCTCAAAAAATCCATTTACTTCGTTTTTCAAAAACAATCCCTTCACTGCTTATTCTCATTAGAATCCTTTCAGATAGTTAATCCATATGTGTATGAACAATCATCCGCCTTTCCCCGATCCTCCGCCCTCTTCTTTCACCTATACAGAAAACTATTCGACAGAAGTTTGATCACTTTTGGACAATTAACAATTTCGATGAAGCACATGGTGAACGTAGCCAAAATTTCATAAAGTTGAGGAATCAACGAAAGCGCTTCCTAACGATAACGACTCTCAACAGTCTGCCAGCTCACAGAAATTATCCTTATCCTTCTTTCACTTTTCAGGTTGTATGGGTTGCAACTGCTGTGATCACAATTTGTTGGGATATCATAGCAGGTCTCGTCACCGGAATTGTGCTCGCATTGATCACTATTGTTTCCCGCACACAAAGGTATCTTTCTACGAGTTGAATCATGTTCAAATACAATTAGATTCTTGAGGTGCTATCGCGGCTTGCCTAGCGGCCCTCTGGCCGAGTTCCCGTTTGGGTCATAATACAATATTATGCGAAACGATAGTTGCAGTATAATAGTTA